>JANAVB010021796.1:1550339-1797839 GCA_029216955.1 Iris pallida
ACAAACTCAACGGTATATCCGAAATTGTATTCCGATGAGCCGACGTCAAAAAGTCCCGTTGATCCGGACTGTGGGGCCCACTTTGCACCGAAATACGTGCCAGGGCTCACGTCCTTCAAATCTAATAAACTTTATATGAATTCGTGCCAGAATGACACCACGAGTCTACCGGTGGTGTCAGAAATTGAATCCGGAGTCCCGGGTTCAAAAATATAATTTTACAAATACAAAATTAAGAATTCAGACGGCAAATATTAGCATCGAATTCAACCAACCAAACAAGCTCACAATGGAACAAGACTGGAGGGGTAGGAAGAGGGTTATACCAGCTATGCACAGGAACTGACGGCGCACCAAATGGAGCTGCGACGATGAAGATACGATCCCGCGAAGTTGGCTATACGAAACTGTCCAAAAATAGTTCAAATTAAAACGTCAACTTGGTGGCTGGTTTTGATGTATCAAATGATAAAATTAATGGTTGAAATTGGAGGTGAGTGAAGAGGTATATACCGAGATGGAGACAGAAGAAACAGATCGACGATCCAATGGTCGGATTGTCCAAAAATTTCGCACGCAGTTGCTGTCCCGGGCATGAATTCTGTGTTCCGTTCTCGCGTGCGCCACGGCGGGATCTCGTGCAAAATGCACGGATCGCCTAGACGGCGCTTCGGAGAGGCAGAAGGCGGCCAAGGGGGTGCTCGTCGGGGTTGCCCGGCCATGGGTGGCCGGCCACGCGACGGCTGCAGCCGCTGCTGTTGATGCTGGCTGCCTTGCTGCAGCCATTGCAGCTGCAGCTGCTGCGAGCTTGCTGCAGCTGCTGCCGGAGCTGGCCACCGGCCTCGGCCAGGAGGAGGAGGAGGCCAGGGAGAAGAGGAAGAAGAATGGTGGAGGTGGTGGCGGTTGGTGAGCATGATGACGATGGTGGTATTGAGTGATGGAGATGGTGATGGTGGTTGATGATGGAGAAGTGAAGGAGGAGAAGCTCGAATGGGTGGTGGTGGCTGCAGTGAGGGGGTGTTCGGGTGGTTGAGGTGGCGATGGGGGTGTGGGCTTGGGGTGATGGGAGTGAGAGAGAGAGAGAGAGAGTGAGTTAATATATAATAGAGTGAGAGGGGGTGTGATATTAATTAGAAGAGAAAGAATTTGAGAGAGAGAGAGAGGGGTGAGGTGGCCGACTGTACATAGGGAGGGGGGCTTGTGTGTGTGATGGTGATGGGTGAGAGGGTAGAGTGTATGTAGAGGGAGAGAGTGTGTTATATATATATATATATATATATATATATATATATATATATATATATATATATATATATATATATATATATATATATATATATATAAGAGATAAAATAAAATATTTGATAAGTAGGAGGATATTTTGAGTAGGGAAAAAGGCAAATACAATAGTGGTGTGTATGGACAGTCATGATAGGGCATACACCAAATTGGATTGGGTGTTGGGCCAAGTTTGGTTGAGTTGGGGCCAAGATTTAATTAAAATAACAAATTTAAACCAAATTAAATCGTGGATGAAATGGGAGCACAAGGGAGATCAATTTGGTGGCACGCAAGTGACACGTGCATAGTAGACTCAAAACTGGCCAGGGCCATATATTGGGTCGACTGGATTGGACCGATGTCGGGCCCGAAAATTAAGTTGGAAGTTAAGTCACGAATTTTGACAGACGATAAATTGGTCTAAATTGACCCAAAAGTTGCGCGAAGCAAATGGAGCACAAGGGAACAAGTTTGAGTGGGACACGATATATCAACATGAAGATAATCTCGTCTACTACAAACTTCAAGAAGAAAGTTTTCAGAGACTGGCATCCCTGATGCTCTAGAAATCCAAGTCACAGTAAAGAGCATTTAATGATCAAAATTAATTAAATCAAAATAAATTATCAAAAATAATTCATTTAGAAAATTCAAAAATAAATCCCAAAAATTCAGGGGGCTTACAATCACTGACGACGACATCCAAGAAATGAAGGAATACTGGAAACATACTTTAGTCCTGTACGTTATGGGGGATCGTCCATTTTATGGCCAGATTCGCGCTCATGCTCAAAGGTTTTGGAAACCCAAAGGAGATATGGAGTTTTATTCACGTAAAAATGGTTCTATTTCGTTAAATTCGAATTAACGGAGGACCTAGAGCAGATTCTGGAAGGTGGGCCATGGACGTTTGATGGCAGGCTGGTAGTGCTGAAGCGATGGTTTCCCAACACGAGCTTTGAGAAGGACATAATAACTAAAGTCCATGTTTGGATTCGGATGCCTGGGTTATCTCCCTAACTATGGAGCATCCCGTCGATAATGATGCTTGCTAGCATGGTGGGTAATCCACTGTGCACGGACATTCCAACAGCGATGAGATAGAAGCTCAACTATGCTAGGGTGTTTGTTAAAATTACTGCCGGGGAGAGACTGCCGAGGAGGATCGCTATTGTACTCCCAACTGGAGAATAGACCTCACAAGAAATCGACTATGAGTGGGTTCCACCATCATGTTCACTGTGCAGTTGTTTTGGTCATACAAACAATAATTACAAAGAAGGAATAAAACAAGGGGAAAGTGATGACGTTCAGGACAAGCAACGGAAGAAGGTAACTGAAGGAACTCCAAATGAAGTGCACATGCATACACAGATGCAAGAGGACCCGAATGAAATGACAACCATAGTGGAGGAATCACAGGGAGCCAATGATGTTAATCTCGGAACTACGTCCCATAATTCAGTTCGTGGGAAGAGGAACGAGCCAGAAACTGGCCCTACTCAAGTCTCACCTGGGAGCATCGCTATGGTCTTAGTCGAAAGTTCGAGGCTAGGCCAAGGATTCGTGGCTCAGGAAGACTATCCTCCTCAGGGGAAGAATACAGAAGATGAGAAGGGAGTAAATGAAGCAAGAGGTAATGCTAGAAAAGCGGCCAAAATAGCAGAGTTGAGGTCGTCTAAGAATATCAGCACAAGAGAGAGCAGAGAGGAGGTAAACATGTCGAACAACTTGACATATGCTAATCCACAATGGCAAAGGAAATTGAATGAGGCGACTAAGGATGCGTCCCAGTATGCTACAAATAAATGAAGCAGGGATCCGGTTACTACTCAACCTAACTGTCCAGGGGTGAGTAGAGAGAATGGCTTGGACAACCAAATGCAGTGATAATCCATGTCTATCCTTACTTGGAATGTCCGGGGATGCAACCCGATTGGGAGGTGGAAAGAGGTTAAAAATGTTATTAGACACAACAGATGTACTATTATATCTATCCTAGAAAGCAAAATCAAGTCGACTGGAAGACTAGACAGCCGCACCCTTCCTCATTGGAAGTCTGTGCACAATACATCTATAAGTGGTGCTGCTCGTATCTGGATGCAGTGGGATGACCGTGTATGGCAAGGGTGTTTGCAAAAACAAAAGATTTTATTACAAACTGAGAAAAGAGTACAAGAGTACAATTGATTTCTGGAGAAGTACAACTGTAGGAATCTGATCAGAAGATGATTACTTTATCCCTTGGACGATGTGATATCGAAAATACGAGCCTCTGGAGGATACAACAGCACTTTAGCAGGAGATTATGATCATTCGTGATGCTTTGAGACTGATTTGAAACTCTATTTATAGAGTTCTTGAAATAACTATTTAGCAGTTATTCTGGGTTGCGCACACTTCGGGTTGCGTGCCTCATGTTCACTTGCACGAGCGGTTGCACTAATTGCTGTGGACGTGTGGCATCATTTGATTGAGATGTGCGTGGTCATGGACAGTATAGTGGGCACATTCTATGAAGTTAGTGGCATAAGTGCCACATCACCCTGCTTCTAAAATAAAAGTTGATCATGTGGCGCCAACTAGCCAGGTTGCGCATGGGCGCAACTCAACAGCTGACGCCTTTGACTGGGTCTTCTGTGCTGTACTGACTAATTCTCTTGCCACACAATGACTTGCGCGAACCAGCTGTCAGCATTAATACATGCTGACAAAATCTTCTCGAGCGCCGCGTTGCACGTGATTCGAACGGATTTTCCTTGATATGCGTGTTGTCAGTTATCAGGCAATGATAATACCGTTATAGCTTTTCAAGGAAGTGCGCCATGTGGCACTCGCGCAACTTGTTGCCTGCGTAACCTGATGTTGGCGCAACCTGATATTGCACAACTTAATGGTCAGGCACAACATAATAATTTGGTGCCACCTGATGAACACACACTTTAATGGGTGGCACAGCTTGATTTTTAGCCTCTACAAGACCCCCTTCAAAGTTTTTGAAACTTAAAAATACTTCAAAGTTTTGAAATACTTTGAATCATGCTAGTTTTGTCTGGCTTGCGCCAGTCAACTCGAGCCCGATTCTTCAGCATAGATTGCGTAACTGTCTGGGCTATAAATAGCTGTACCCTTTTGGAGTTTTTTCATTCTTCACATTATTTGGGATTGCTCGAGAGAAACCCTATCTTCTTCTTCTTCTTCTTCTTCCCGATCTTTGAGAGCTTCGACCGACAACAATGGCACCCAAGCACTCCGCTGCTGAGAAAGGAAAGACTGTAGTCGAGCCCTCCACGCGAGCTCCACCCTCGTCACGCCGGGAGATGGCCAACCCGACCATGGAAGGTAAGCACTTGATCATAGGCCCGATCATCGACTACCCTATTTAGGGATTGGCCGGCTCCTAACGTCGTGCACCCACTCTTTTTAGAGTGGGACGCAATTCATAACTTGTGCCTCCCATTTTAGGATTTGGTTGCTGTCGACCCATGTTGCGTGACACTTCAAAATCTGTGCTATATTTTGGGCACAATTTTGACGCGTTGTGCGACAAGATACGACACAACATGATTGCTTTGCAACCTGATGGCCGCTCAAGCCGGTAGCACAATGTGAGTGTCCCGCAACCTGACTAAACAGAGCATTAAATACTCGGTTCATTCCTAACGAAGAACCTATTTATGGGGCGCTCTTTTTTTAAACATCTTTTTTCTTTCTCCCTCGTTAAGTGTTACGCGCCCATTTACTGGAAAGTCGAAGAGTCGGCGGGAGCCGACCTTCACTGTATATATAAACATGAGGTTGCAATCCTTCATCCTCATTCATTCTCATGGCACCCAAGGAGAGCATAAAAAAGAAGGCAAACCTCACCGTCGATGGCGAGGCTTCTGAAGAGAAGTTGAATTCTGCACCTACGGCGTATCTGCTGGAAGCCGACCCGTCCCTGAGGGTGGAGAACTTCATGAACTGCTTTGGCCTGACCCCAACAGTCTTCGTTTGTTCCCAAGGTGGGCCATCGTCTTTCGAAGATTGTGGTGCACTGGAACAGAGGGAAGGATTCCTCCGTCTGATGTATCGCTCGGAGATCCACAATATAGAGGAGTTGAGCGCTGCTTTGCGTCATGCTGATAGCGGAAAGAAGAAATGACGTGACATGAGATCGTCATTTTTACATAATGGCCATAGTGCCTTGTAGTGTCTGTCCCTTTTTTCTTTTCATTATAAAATGAAAAACAGTTTTGACTTTATAGATCCTAGCACATTTGAACTTTTGTCGCGTAACTGTGTTAACATGTCTCAATTTTGGGCATATGTAAGCTTTGTTGTGTAACTGTCTTGATATATCCCGCACTTTTTCGGTTCTGACAACATCAACTTCCAAACAACACGTGGTGTTTCTTCCTGAAATATACGCCTAATGGACGCGCATAACGTTTCAGCTTCAATTGAATATAAATAGTTGCGAGAAGAAAAGAACATTTACTGTATTCTCCTCTTCTTTTTGATGTTTGCAGGGGACCAACTGATAAAAAATTTCAGAATAGGTATCGGTGATCTTGGATGCTATGAAGTTGAACCACTTTGACACGCACATCAGAGAGTTCAGAACTCTTCTTGTTTAAAAGGGCTTCCTCAAGATGGTGGGAAGGGCCTTTATACATGAGAGTTGGATGGTGGAGACACTGAACTAGGAATCGTATCACAAGGGTGATCTCATTCCTACTTCTCACGAAGGGTTGTCTTTTCTCCACCAGTTGTATTGACATCAACTTTTCTTCGAGCTGCTGCACTCTGTCGTTCTCCTCTCGTCTTTCTAAGAGAGAAGACCAGAGTTGATTCCATTGCCTGACTCGCTGCTTCAGGTTGAGTCGACAAGGATCTGGCACCAACAAAAAGATCCAAAGATGTAATAGACCTCCATTTGTTATATTTAGAATAAAAATCTGAGATGTAATAGATTTCCATTAAGATGTATCTATATTTTTAAAGAAAGCATAAAGAATGATTTTTCTCTCCTTTATGACTTGATTTGATTTGATGATATAGGAAATAGAATCCAAAGATAATGTGGACATGAATTCATTTTTCTATTGATAATTTTCAAGTCAGCTGGGACTCAAAGACAGGATATCATGACTAAAAATATGATATCTGTGATAATACGGATTTATCATAAAGATAAGACATCTTTTAAAATAACTGGGTTTCAAAAGATAGAATTGATGATTCAGATAGACTCCACTGAGGATTTTGAGAGGAAGGGTATTCCTGAGACTGGAGGCACTAGAACTGTAGGGTTCATCAAGTACCGCTTTATGTCTTCAAATGCTTGTTGACATCACATCCTTCAGTCCAAATAAAAGACACACCTTTCTTTATGCGTTGAGTGAACGGTCTACAACGTCCAAAGAGATTTGAGATGAATCTCTTGATGTATGCAAGCCGTCCGTGGAATCCTCGTAGCTCTTTTAGGTTGCGTGGAGGACGCATCTCTTGAATGGCTTTGATCTTCTCGGGATCAACGTGTATACCTTTAGAGGTAATGACAAATCCGAGAAATTTGCCACTAGAGACTCACATGAATGACTTGGTGGGATTCATCTTAAGTTGATGCTGGCGTATTAAATCGAATATAGTTCTCAAGTCTTGAATGTCGTCTTCTTTTAGATGACTTTTGACAGCAATATCGTCTACATAGCATTCAACCGTCTTTCGCAAATGATCACAAAAGCTAGTACTCATGGCCCGCTGATAAGTTGGACCAACATTCTTAAGACCAAATGGCATGATAGTGTAGCTATAGACTCCAAGAGGAGTACGAAAAGATGTATATTTCTCATCTTCTGGATGCATCTTGATTTGATTATATCCTGAGAATCCATCCAAAAAATACATTCGTTCAAATCCGCAAGTATTGTCAATCATGACATCAGTGATTGGAAGAGAAAATTTGTCCTTGGGACAAGCTTCATTAAGGTCTCTATAGTCAATGCAGACTCGGACTTTCTCTGTTTTCTTCAAAACTGGGACAATATTAGCCACCCAGTCTAGATTTTGTTCTTCTCTGACGATACCACAGGCGATGAGTTTCTTGACTTCAGCTTCTATGGCATCCATCATGTCAGGTCAAAATTGACGCTGTTGCTGTTTGACTGGTTTCGCATTCGGCAAAATGTTGAGCTTATGGGTCGCGATCTTAGTATCCAATCCTAGCATGTCTTCATAGCTGCAAGCAAATACATCAATATATTCCCTAATAAGTTGGATCGGTTCTTATTTATCTGCTTCAGGGAGGCTTTTACTGACGAATATTGGTTTTGGGAAAGTTTCATCTCCAATATTGACTTGAACCAACTGATCTTCGGTAGGTGGCTCACGTTGCTCGAAGCAAAGCTCCCGTTGAGTTTCCATCCTTTGTGTCCAAGGATCAGATTCAGAGGCTTCGGCAAAGTCTTCGTCGTCTTTCGAGAACTCGACAGTTACCATATTGGAAGATAGAGTCACTCGATGGATGTGTCCAACACTGGTGTCTGAATCCCATGAGACATAATCAGAAAAGTTGGATCGTTCTTCTTCATCGGATTCAGAGGCTTCTGGAGTCGGAATTGGTGAAGTATAACCCAATCCTCGCTTCATTTTGCTGTAGTATTGTTGTGATTTTCCTTTTGGAGCAGGGACACGAATAGGAGTTCGTCTTCCCTTACCGCCATTGAGACCAGCTTTAAAATTATAGTCCATCTTTTGTATGATATCTTTTGATTGCTGACTATAACGACGTAGTTGAAGTCTTCTGTTATCGTGATTTTCTTCTCCATTATTGGGCGTGATCTTCTGTTCTGTTCCTTTACTAAAAAGTATAGGAAGTTCATCTTTCTTCCTGGATGGAACTAAGAAGAAAGAGTCCTGCATTGGCTCGAGCAATACTTCATTTTGGGAAGCTTGAACTGCTCCTATGGTAAGTGGTTCGAAGTTATCTATCATTTCTAAATAACATCGAGTATAATAAAAAATATCAATATACTGTAAAGGAGGTGTTATTTTATTGATTTGTATATCATCATTTACAACATGATTATTAGCCTTAATAGAAGACTTAGTAAGGTTGATAACCAGAGGAGGAGAAGGAGGATTCTTGGCCTTAACAGAAGGCTTAGTTAGGTTGATAACCAGAGGAGGAGAAGGAGAAGGAGAAGGAGAAAGTAAAGGTTTGTTACGACGACGGTCGATAACAAGAGGCTCAGAAGAGGTGAGCTCCTTTTGTTCCCTTTCTACAGCAGCAGGCTGTTTGTTATAGGAGGAAAGATGGATAGTCAACGCTTGAGAAGAAGAGGGACGAGTAGTACGTCTTTTGACAGGGATTACGAGAACATCTTTTGAAGTATCTTTCTGATCCGCCTCACTATCCATCGTCAATACAACCTTCATGAATTCTTCCTTGTACATTCGAGAGTCAGTACAATATGCTTCAATGCCCTTGAAAGGATTTAGGTCGGCTACTTCTTTCTGAACCTCTCCATTGACATCTACATATTTGAAGCATTGATGTAGAGTGGATGGTACAATATTATGCTCATGCAGAAAGGGTCTTCCCAGCAAAGCCTTATAAGAGCCATGATTATCAATCACGTAGAAAGTAACCTTTGTACGAAGATTGCCTATTTGAACCTTCAGACGAATCTTACCCAGAGGTTCACTTCTTCCAGAATTGAATCCTAAGATTGTCGTGATGGTTGTTGAAAGATTGTGTACAGAAATCTTTAATGCATCTAGTAGAGTCTTTGGCATGATGCTAAGTGCAGACCCAGGATCGATCAAAATACGATCAACCTTCATGGTATCGACATATCCCGTGAAGTAGAGGGGTCAGTCATGACGATTATCTTCTAACAACATATCATCTTGTGTGAAGGTGATGTTGGGTATCAGTTCCGTCACACTATGACAATGAAGGCATGTTATAGGCTCTTCCTCTGGCTTTTTGAGAAATGTTAGACAAGTATCAGCTTGCATCAAGGCTTCACTCAATGTTTCTCGAGTTTCCTTCGAAAGACGCAGTAGTTCAAAAATTGACAATCTTATCGGGTATTGGCCAGCTGAGGCAATATATCAAAGTTATACGACTTCTCAAGTCCCAAAGTTGGAGTCTTCTTCAATACTTTATCAAAATGGACATGCCATTTTCCTTTGTCGGTTGTCATCAGTTTAGGAAGAGTTGGTTCTTCTGGAGGTGATGAAGCTGATGGAACATTAACAGCAGGAGAAGATAATGCTTGAGGAGCCTCCAGAGCTGGAGTAGGGTTTTCTTGACCTTCTGAATAGTCTCTTAGGAAAGGTTTTCCAGACGTGGTACCAGTTAAGGCTTCTTCTTCAGATACAGGTTCGAAGGACACCATACTGCAACTCTTTGCCTGAATCTTGTTTTTGGAAGGTTTCTTTTGGCAAGATGAAGAGTTTGTCCAGTAACCCAAACCAACCCGAAATTGGTTGTGGGAAAGACATAGAGAAAGAGGTACAGGAGATCTCTTTCCATGGTTCAAACTAGAGGCCTTTTGTAGATCATGTCACGACCCATACCTACTTTTCGGACGCGAGCTCGTGAGCAAGCCAGCTACGTATCGAGCCGACTTCAGCTCAACCCGAATACGTAAACGCTGTATGGACTATGTAATGGGTCTAATCATGGCAAGGCTAATCTATATCTCAATCCACAATAAGAATATAAAACATGAATGAACACTATGGGTCGTGGTCTGTAGCCCACTAGCATACATGTCCGGTTAGACTCCAAGGAATAACATGAGTCTATAAAGTAAGCTAACAAGCAGAGTATAAGGAATGAAAGCACGAACGGATAATAAACATAATATCAATACCTGGATCCTGCAAATATATCACGAACATATACCATCCTGCTCTGCTAACTAACTCCATGCAGTCAATAAACCTGAAGAGATCATCAGGTCCTCAGGGGACATAGCAAGATACATAAAAATATGCCTATCTAACAGTTCTATCATGCATAAGAATATAAACAGGCTATAAATAGAAAATGAGACAGAAGCTGACAGGTGGCTACTGACAGGTGACTATGAACACGGATACGAGAACAACTACGCATAAATAAACTACAAGAAGAACAAGTAAACAATAGATCAATGGAATACCAAACCCGCGCCCCGAGTGTGGACTCGCAGGTTTGAACTAATCACTAACCCTTGCCTTGAGTGTGGACTCGCAGGTTAGTTCATGACAAACACCCTTGCCCCGAGTGTGGACTCGCAGGTGCAAATAGATCAAGACAAACACCATCGCCCCGAGTGTGGACTCGCAGGTACAAACGGTCAACCCTCGTCCCGATTGTGGACTCGCAGGTTAAAAAAATGATACATGAATAGCAGTTCAATTACACATACTTGTAGACACGACTCAGTCAAGATACAGGTGACGACACGGTACAACTCAGTCATGACGCAGGTAAGGACAACTCTAGTATGGACCATAATGTCAAACTCTGGATAATGATGGTATATAAACGAGACATCTAAAGTAATATACATGACATGAAGAAAGCATATAAACCAAAAAAATCGAAGAGAAACCAAATGATAACATATAACTAAAAGAGAAAGAATATAAGCATGCAATAATTGTAGAGGGATGCAAGGTATACTTGCCTGTTGTCTGCTGCTGCGGTGCTGTTTGACTAATGTCCTCAACCGAAAGTGTAGCGGATCCAAGTTGTCCTATATAATATATTCTAATCAATACTAACACAAACTAATCTAAGCAATAACAAAGGCTAAGATCGTCGCACCACATCAACTAACACTGTGATGTTCGTGCCAACAATCCAACAATCACATGGCATTGGATAACGTGCCAATAAACACATACCATGCTACGGTCTAACATGTCGTGAGGGTCTTGTACATCGTGGTATCATACGTACATATAGGCATTTACATGAATTAGATAAGTGTAGTCCTATACGTTGTTTGCCATTAAAATTCCTTGATTGTAAATTTTAATACAAACAGAATAGTGTTACAATATAGGACTTAGACGTAGTCCTAGGAGTACACTTTTGTTTAATATGGGTCCCTTGTGCCGATGGAGTGAGTGGTAATGCGTTGACTCCGTTGACGATCTGACGACGGTTATCGGTTTTCTGAAGGTCTGGATTGCTCTGTGTAAGCCCCTGATTTTAGGGCTTATTTTTTTTCAAATTATGTAAATCAATCATTTTGAATAAATATTATTATTTGATTATTATTTAATTTAATGCTCTTTACCGCGACTTGGAATTCTAGAGCATCAGGGATGCCAGTCTCTGGAAACATCCTTCTTGGAGTTTGTAGTAGACGAGATTATCTTCACAGTGATATTTCGTGTCCCACTCGAACTTGTTCCCTTGTGCTCTTTTTGCTTCGCGCAAGTTCGGATCAATATTAGACCATTTAATTATTAATTGAATTCCCACTCTTTTCCTTGATCCTCATAAGCGCGTTACCGTGACTTTTAATTTAGGAGCACCAGACTAGTCATTCTCTCGAAACCAACTTGTCATGCCTGATCTACTCGAGACGCTCTTTACCCATGACCTTCGTGTCCCACCCAGACACACCATTTTGTGCTCCATTTCCTTCGCACAACTTTCGGTTCAATTTAGACCAATTTATCGTCTGCCGTAATTCGTGATTTAATCTCCAATTTAATTTTCGGGTCCGACATCGGTCTAATTCAGTCGATCCAATATATGGCCCTGGCCTGTTTTGAGCCTACTATGCACGCGCCACTTACGTGCCACCGATTTGATCTCCCTTGTGCTCCCATTCCATCCGTAATTTTAATTGGTTTAATTTATAAATTAATTAAATCTTGGCTTCGACTTTGTCCAAACTTGGCCCAACGTCCGACCCAGTTTGGCATAGACCCTACCATGACTGCCCATACGTCCCACTGATGTGTCTGTATTTTTTTCCTATTTGAAAATACGTTTATTTTATTTAAATATCTCTACCTCTCTCTTTTATATATATATATATATATATATATATGTATAATGTAACTCTCTCTCTCTCTCTCTCTTCATTTAAACAACACTCTCTCTCCTCACTTCCCACACAACCCCCTCACCCCTGTGCCCGAGCACATCCCCCCACCCTCTCTCTCTACTCTCTCTCACTTTAAATATCTCCCTCTCTCTTTAAATATCTCTCTCTCTCCCTCTCTCTTTATATATGCACACACCTACATATTATATAATCCCTCTCTCCTCATTAACTCCCCACACCATCACACCCCTCTTCCTCTTCACATCATCAGCACCCCCTCCTACACGTACAGCAGCTAGCCCCCTTCCTTCTTCTATTCTTCACTCCTACTCCTCCTTCTTCATTCATTCATTTTTCCTTCTTTCTTTCTTGCTCCTCAAGAGAGCAACACACCACCATCACCATTATCATTATCATCACCACCCGAGCTCCTCCCGAGCTCAGCTCCCCGCAGCCGACCCATGGCCGGCCGACCACCAGCCCGTGGCCGAGCTCCTCCTTATTCTCCTCCTTCTTCCTCCACTTCATCAACTATCTCCACCATTACCATCATCATCCTCAACCTCACCAATCTCATCACCTACACCACCACTTCAACCACCATTAACACCATTCCATCACCACCACCCGTGCCACCTCACCTCCGCCGCCGCCCTCGCCGCAGCGCCGCCGCGCAGGCCAGCACCGCCGCCGCCGCGCGGGCAGCAGCTCGCAGCAGCAGCTGCGAGCACAGCGGCAGCAGCCACAGCGGCCATCGCGCGCTGCTCCGGCCGTCGCCGGTGCCGGCGAGTCCCCCACGGCCGTGCGCAAGCCGGGCGCACCTCCGGGCGACCCCTCCTGGGCGGTCGTCGTCCTCCACGACGCGAGAAACAGACTATTCGTGCGTTTTGCACGGAATCCCGTCGACGCGCGCGCGAACGAGATTCAGAAATGTCGTTCCGTCGCAGCAACTTCGCACCAATTTTCTGGAGAATCCGACCGTTGGATCGGCGAACTCCTTGCTCCGTCTCAATCTCGGTATATCCCTCTGCACCTCTGTCAAGTTTGAACCGTTAATTTCGTCGTTTGATACATCAAAACTGGCCACCAAGTTGACGTTTTAATTTGTACTGTTTTTGGACAGTTTTGCGATGCCAACTTCGCGGGTTCGTATCTTCGTCGTCGTAGCTCCGTTTTGTGCGCCACTAGTTTCAGTGCATAGCTGGTATAACCCTCTTCCTGCCCCCTTTAGATTTCATTTCAGTTTGAGCTTGTTAGGTCGGTCGAATTCGACGCCAAAGTTGGCCGTTCGAATTCTTAGTGTTGCACTTATAAAATTCCATTTTTGAATCCGGGACTCCGGATTCAATTTCTGACACCACCATTAGACTCGTGGCGTCGTTCTGACATATTTTCATATAAAGTTTGCTTGATTTGGAGGACGTGGGCCCTGGCACGCATTTCGGTGCAAAGCGGGCCCCACAGTCCGGGTCAACGGGACTTTTTGACGCCGGCTCATCGGAATCCAATTCCGGATATACCGTTGAGTTCGTATCGTCATTCTGGACTCGTTGACATATAATTTGCTGAGTTTTGAGGACATTAGCTCCGACACGCTTTTTCGTGCAAATCGGAATCTCAATGTCCTGGTCAACGGACCAATTTGAGATCGGGTCAACGGAATCCAATTCTGGATATACCGTTGGGATCGTATCGTCATTCTGGATTCGTGGACATATAATTTGTTAGGTTTTGTGCACTTTTATTTTGGCACATTTTTCGGTGCAAAGTGTGTCTAACGGCGGACATCATTTTGGCCCGAAATTATCGTTTTGCCCCTGTGTCCAAATTGGACTTTTGGACAGACTATCCTAGCTGATTTGACCATTCTGGACACGTTGGTGATGTTAGTTTCATCATCCGACAACATCTGTATATTTTTTTTCTTTTTGTGTCACCCTATTATTATAATATTTTCTCCTTTTGGTTGTTTTAGAGATCCGTCGATTTCAGTGATTTCTAAATCACCGAAATGCATAAGTTGACCTTGTAGATGGTTATAGAGACTAGCTTTGACCCAGTTTGACCATGGTTGACTACTTTGACTGAACGTCGAAGTAGAGTCAACATTTGACCTAGGTTAGACTAGTTTTGACCTTGGTTGACCACAGTTGACTATTTTGACCAAAAGTCAACCGGAAGTCAACCGTAGCCTAAGATTGACCAGAACTTGACCGAAGTTGACCAGTTGACCCAAAGTCAACTGTTAGTCAATGTTAGTCAGGTTTGACCTAGAGTTGACCTAGAATTGACCAGAGTTGACCTGTTGACCAAAAGTCAACTGTAAGTCAACCCTTAACTTAGATTGACCTAGTTTGACTTGTTTTGACTTGCCTTGACCTAGTTTTACTTAGTGTGACTTGATTTTTCTTCCAAATCCTTATATTGATACAGTATTTCCACCTATAGGTCCTCGAGGCACTATTCTTGGACCCGTTGACATATTCTACCAGATCACAGGCGAGTACATTCTCTGATAATATTTCTGTTTTATGATATCGTCTATGTTTCTTGTATCTAGTGTAGATATCCTTGTTCTCTTGACACATTGTTCACACGAATTGGTATTTCCCTGGATCCCGTCATGAGATGTTATTCCTCGCTTTCCTTGGTATATCTTGTGCAAGTCTTTCTTGTTCCTTGTGCATTGTATAGACACGATTCCTGCGAAGGCTAGCTACCCTCTCGGAGAATCGCGTGTCATGATATGTCATGGTTGGATCCACTATACTAGTCGGGGACGGGGAGTATTAGTGTAGATGTGTGGTCATTATCCACCTTGTTTATTTTTGTAGACCTTGAATGCTACCAATCCTACACTCCACGTAGGATTGGCTGATCAGTAGACCTTGTGCAGACCCAAGCCGACCACATGTTGAAACTAGTACTCACACACTTAGATAGATGTTTCTTGATTCTTGTACATGCCATGATCAGTTTTACTTGCCTTGTTCTAGCTCTAGATTTACAGCTTACCTTGCCATGATACTCGCATGTACATTTCATAATTTCTTGTATATTCTCTCTATTTACTGCTATATGTTCAATATCGTATAATTAGAACTGTTATTTGAGATTTGTGCTCGTTCCATCCTGACTGGATATGTTGACAAAATTTTAGGAGTAGTTGTGCCACATTTGTTGGACTGCAGGATGATTCTAGCTGAGGTGGTTCACACTGTTCCTCTATGTGAGTTGTCTGGTAGTTATTCTTTAGTTAGTCTTGTTGGAAGAGCCGTAGATCGGAATGGCGGTGCTGCAGCTTTGGTAGCTCTTTCTTCCTTCAAAATGGGTGTAGCCCATTCTGGTTGTGTTGAAAGCTGCTCCTTTAGCCGTAGTTTCGATCACGGTCTTCCTTCGCCTTTGGAGGCTCTTTCGAAGCCTCCCCTGGCCACAGATTTTGCGGTGCTCTTCTCTTCCTTGGTTCCAGCCAGAGGGTTAAATGCTTCATTAGTCGAAGCATTTATCAGGTGAGCCTGGCTGGAAGAGCGGCACATAACTGGGCTGCTGAAGGGATGCACATAACTGGGGATACACATAACTGAGCTGCTGAAAGGATGCGCCCTACTGAGTGCGCTTGGTGGGATGTGCCTGGTTGAGGGCGTATGGTGATTGCTGCGCCAGACTGTAGGCGCATGGTGGTTGCTGGCTGTAGACTTAGGATCCTTTCTTTGTAGAAATTCTCCCTTGTACAGTCTTTTTTAGACATGTAATAGACTTTTATATGTGAAATAAAAAGTTCTCTTTCAATGTCTATATTTGTTGCTTTTTGCTGTGAAGCACTTTGTCCAAGCTTTGGCACATGTAGTCTGGCACATAGACTTTCGGGTTCTGAAATGCCATGCTTCTACAAGACCCCCTTCAAAGTTTTCAAAACTTTTGGATAAGTTTTGGAATACTTTGAATAAGAAGCATGGTAGTGGAGGCGCATGACCGTCAGGGCGCATAGATACTCCGCGCGTCAGTGCTGGGCGCATGCTCCGCTCAGTTAGTGCAAATGATAATGCCTTGGTAACCTAAAAAAAGATTAATGATGATCTTTTTTGGTTTTATTTGTGGTTATCCTTCACAGAACCCGAGGCGACGGCTGAGATCACATATCATCGGTTCACGCGTGCGACCAAGCCCTATAAATAAGCAAGAGATGGAGAGAGAGAGAGAGTTCTTCTTCTCATTGCTTTTGCTTTCTTTAGAGTTCTTCTTCAAAAACCCTAACTTTTCTTCTCTCAAAGAAATAGCTCCCAAGACTCCTCGCGGCGGTACTGGCAAGGGAAAGGAGCCGGTGGAGTATGCCGAGGGGGATGCCCCTATCACCATTGTGACTCCGGCCGACGTTCGCCCTGCTGTGACGGGTGGGTGTCGTCTTTTCCACTGCTTTCTTTGTTCCGACGGTTTTTGGATCATGCGACTGAGTTGACATGCCCTAACTTCCTTCTGCCGACGCGCATGGGCTTCTGTCCTCGCCGAGGTTTCACCCCGCCGACGTGCATAGGTTTAGGCCTTTATCATGCACCGAGGTTTAACTACGGACGCGCATGGATTTACACCCTAAATGTGCCGAAGCCTTCGCTGATGCGCATGGGTTTACGCCCTGATGATACGCCGAAGCCTTTCACTGAGGCGCATGGGTTTAAACCCAGATGATACACCGAAGCCTTTTACTGAAGCGCATGGGTTTAAACCTAGATGATGCGCCCGGTTGCTTTGACACACCTTGTCTTTTTGCCTGAACTTTGATTTTTGTTGTGCCAGTATCGATGACGATTCCGCTGCTGAATGAGGTCCTTCTGGATGCTTCCCTTTTGTACATGAGCCGCTAAAAAGAAAGCCCCGTACTCCAAAATCTGGTGGGAGCAGGCCAAAGGAGATGGCGGGTTCGTCTGAAGTTCGCATCCCGCCGACTATGATGTCTCCTATGAAGGAGAATCCGGAGGATGTTGTCGTGGAGATTCCAGCATCCCCGGATTATGTCAGAAGGGGAACTGAGGATGCAGCAGCTTCCGAGATGATAAAGGCCGCAGCTGGGGCCTTGGATGCCGAGGGTCCAGTAGACACGAGGCTTTCTGGTGATGATGTGGGGTGGAGTTTGTCGTCTTCGGATAACGTTGCTCCAGAATTGCAAGAGCCTGTTGCGGGGGCAACAGATGTAAGTGAAACAGAGGAGAGGGTTGATTCCCCTCCTTGTTATGATGAAGGGAGGTCGGCTGCATCATTGCCAAGCCCTACCCCAGACTCAGCGACGGAAGCTGAGGTGGCTACCAATCAGGAGGTAGTGACAGATCCTGCCCCTGTAGAGGGATTTGATGAAGAGACTCGTCTGACAGTCCCGACTCCTGGGGCGGGTCAGGAGACAAGTGTTGATCTCTCCGTTCTACCAGGGGAGGTATTGGCTGTTGATAGCGCGTTAGGGACTGGAGAGGCAGTCGCTGACATCGGTGGTACTTCCAAGTTCGGAAAGGATAAGGGTGTGATGGAATCCTGTGTTGCTCCTTCTACTTGGGGTACTATCTCGACACCTGTGCCGACTCCTTCTGTTTCCTTGGCTCCTCGGGCTAGTAGTCCAGCCCCTGTTGATGAAGAGCCTATTGATGCCGAGGTTCAAGCCTCGCAGGTCGAGGTTGGCGGGTCTTCTTGCTGTCCGCCAACTGGGGTAGCTCCTTCGACTCCTGTCATGACATCACAGGTGCTGGCGGACGCAGATGAATATGTGAGATTCATCGTTGAGGCAGTGTACAAAATGCTGCAGAAGGGGGTGTCGGCAGTGATGGACGCCAAGGGGAGCTTCGCGACGGCAAGAACTCTGGCATTGCCTCATATCAACTTGATCTGTGTTCACCCGGGCCATGAGCATATGGCCGACATTCTGGAAGCCACTGTGGCTGAGTTGGACCAACGGCTTTCTGAGTTAGGGCGCATCCAGCGGAATGACCTCTCCGTCCTGATAGATGCGAAGAAGGAGAAGTTGCTCGCCGAGACTGTGTCTTCCTACCAGGCCACCGTGAGTGTCTGGGAACACGAAGTGTCTGAGACTGAAGCTGCAGTGGAGCGGTTATCTCAGTCTACACGGGAGACAGAGGAGACGCGAGCTGCGCTGGACGCAAATATCGCGGAGATTGCTGCGCAGATGCGCCGTCTTGAGGATCAGCGGGCCCGACTCCTATTGGACGCTGAACGTGTCCAGGCTGAACATGTAGCATTCAAGAAGGAGGAAGCAGCTTTCACTCTCCGAGCTCTTACCCTGATTCAGCAGAGACAGCAGCTTGATGAGAAGCACGAGAATGAAACTTCTACTGAGGCTGTCGAAGCGATGCGTCAAGAAGCTGAACGTCGAGTCTTGGCGACTGTGGAGACTCGGGCGGCAGACTTGAAATGCCAAATTGCAGAGCTTTCCGCCAACCCTGGGGATATTTAGGGCTTGTAATCTCTGCTCTTTTGTATTTTTGCAACTCTTGCTGGGGATAGTGTAATCCTTTACTCTCCTTTTCCTTAGAAATAATAAAGAATTACACCATTTTCTGTGATGTGTTCATTTTTGCTTGTCATGAACTCTGATGATTTGTGTGGACCTATTATCTTTTGCGTACCTTGGTTTCAGATACAGATAATAAGTTGGAAGGACCCAATGTATTTGCTTAGAGGTAATGTGGACGTGGCAAATATGGGGTTCAAATGATAGAATCTTCCTACTCATAGGCGTTATGAACGTGGTAGGAATGATTCTGGGAGATGCGCGGAACTACTCAGAGGTAATGTGGACGTGGAAGTTCTGCGATCGATGTACGGCAACGCGGGGGTTGTCTGTACGGGATGTTTACTCAGAGGTAATGTGGACGTGGTAAACATGAAGGATAGCGTAGTCTTACGGGGTGTAAGATTCCGGCTTGTAGGGTGTAGGGGGACAACTTAGAGGTGATGTGGACGTGGTTGTCCTTCTACTGGAGGATGCTACGGAACAACTAGGTTCCGGAAGCGTATGATTTTTTTATGGAACAGAAGTACATGTCTGGAAAGATGTCAAGAGTAGTATTTCTTTAGGAACTTGCCATTGATGGGCATCATGAACAAGTCCCCATTGGGTTTGGCGAGACGGTAAGCACCGTTTGAGTATACCGTCTCGATGATAAAAGGTCCTTCCCATTTGGGCTCGAACTTTCCTGGCGTTTTATGAGTCAACACCATCGACCTCCTGACTGCCAGGACCAGGTCGCCAACTTGGAAAGTCCTCTGCTTGACCTTCTTATTGAAAGCCTGTGATATACGGGCTTGGTAGAGTTCGATGCGTTGTTGAGCTAGGAGACGCTTTTCGTCAAGTGCCTCAAGTTCTCGCAGACGACGACGTTGATTGTCTTCTTCTGCAAGTTGGTTTGTGGCTGCTACGCGGAGTGAGGGTATCTGAATCTCGAGAGACAGTACCGCTTCGCTCCCGTAGACCAAGGAGAATGGTGTGTTGCCTGTCGGGGTCCGTACCGTTGTGCGGTAGGCCCAAAGGCATTCGCCGAGCCTTTCATCCCAGTCGCGTTTGTTAGATGACACGACCTTTTTGAGTAGCCTGACGATAGTTTTGTTGAACGCCTCGGCCAATCCGTTTGCTGCCGGATTGTAGGCGGTTGATGCCACGTTTTGAATGCGATTCTTGTCACAGAATCGGCTGAAGACATGGCTGATAAACTGAGGACCATTATCATGGATGATCCTCCGGGGTACCCCGAAACGGTAGATGATGTGGTGCTTGATGAAGCTGATGACCTTGGAGCTTTTCACTTCTGCCAGAGGAACAGCTTCTGCCCATTTGGAGAAGTAGTCGGTGATTGCTAGGATGAAGCGGTGTCCTCTCGATGAAGGAGGGGTGATCTGTCCCACAATGTCCATTTCCCAAGCTTCGAAGGGCCAGGAGACGACTGTAGGATGTAGTGGTTCGGACGGTGTATGAATGAAGTTTGCGTGAAGCTGGCACGCATGGCATTTCTTAGCATATTCAACAGCGTCGGCGGCCATGGTTGGCCAGTAATAGCCCATGCGTCGCAGTCGATCTTGCAACTTAGGACCAGGCTGATGGGCCCCGCAGGTTCCATCAGGAGCTTCTCGAAGGGCTTCAGCTGCTTCTTCGTTAGACAAACATCGAAGGAGAAGTCCATCGTAGGAGCGTCGGTACAGCATTTTAGTAGCCGTATCGTAGTAGAATCGAAGAGAGCGTCTCCTGACCGAGACAGCTTCTTTCGGATCTTCTGGAAGAATTCTGTAGACAGCGAAGTCGATGAACAGGAACCTCCAGTCCCGGACGTTAACACCGGCGCCTGCTGACATGGCGTGAGCCACTTGTGAGCGCAGGTTGTTTTTAGGGCAGACCAAGTCTCGAACCACTACCGTGACGTAGTATTGAGTTCCGAGGGGTGCCGCCAAAGTGGCTGCGAGGCCAGCCAGAGCATCGGCCTCTAGATTTTGTAGACGAGGTACGTGTTCGATGAAGAACCCAGTGAAGGTTGAAATGATGTTCAATGCAACTTCATGATAGGGGATCAGATCTTCATGGCGAACCTCGTATTGCCTTCTGATTTGATTTACGACGAGCTTTGAGTTGCCGTAGGCTTCCAGATGTTTTACCCCCAGCTGTTGTGCTAGCTGGAGTCCCATAATGAGCGCGTTGTACTCAGCCATGTTGTTGGAGCACGGCTTCGAAAGGAAGTAATCACGCTGGATGACCAGCTGATCGGGGGAGACTAGTACCACCCACACTCCTGCGATGATTTGGCCTTTGGGGCCTGTTCTTGAAGCACCATCGAAAAACATCCGTCAGGCGGAGCCTTCTTCGGTGACGTTGATTCTTGGACCTCATCCGGGATATCTTTATAGAGTCTTGAGGACTCAGGGATGGGGTGTGCAGCTAAGAAGTCGGCTAGAGCTTGACCCTTAACAGCCTTTTGTGGAACGAACACCATGTTGTATGGCGTTAGCAAGATCGCCCATGTGGCTAGCCGGGAGTTCAGTGATCCTGGCTTCGTCATGAGGACCCTGAGCGGATTGACTCGGGAAATGACGTGAATTGTCTGGCCCGAGACATAATGATGAGTCTTTTGGATGGCAAATACCAGAGCCAAGCACTCCTTTTCAACGGGGTTGTACCGGTATTCGGCCCCGATCAGGATTCGACTGAGGTAGTAGATTGCTTGCTCATAGCCTGCATCGCTGTTCTGAGCTAGCAGGGCGCCGAGGGAATGATACATGGCACGGACGTAGAGCAGGAATGGTTTGCCAGCGACGGGTGCCACCAGAACTGGAGGGCTCGTCAGGTAGGCTTTGATGTCGTCGAAAGCCTTTTGGCATTCCTCTGTCCAGACGTAAGAGACTTCCTTCTTCATGAGCTGGATGAAGGGTTGACATTTGCCAGAAAGGTTTGCTATGAACCTCCGGATGTACGCCAGACGTCCCTGTAGGCCTCGAAGTTCTCGGAGATTCTTCGGAGGGTCCATATCAAGAATTGCTTTGGTCTTCTCTGGATCGACATGAATGCCTTTTGCCGTGATGATGAAGCCCAAGAACTTTCTGCTCGAAACCCCAAGGAAGGATTTAGCAGGGTTCATCTTGAGTTGATGCGCCCGCATGAGGTCGAAGACTGTCTTGAGGTCTTGCAGGTGATCTCCTTTAAGACGGCTCTTGACTGCGATATCGTCGACATAGCATTCGACTGTCTTGCGAAGGTGCTGACGGAAAATGGTGCTCATTGTCGCACCAGCATTCTTCAAGCCGAAGGGCATCACTGTATAGCAGAAAACGCCCTTTGGAGTCCTAAATGACGTATGTTTTGCGTCATCGGGGAACATCTTGATCTGGTTGTACCCCGAATATCCGTCCATGAAAGACATGCGCTCGAAGCCACACGTGTTGTCGATCATCACGTCGGTGATTGGAAGCGGGAATTCGTCCTTCGGGCAAGCAGAGTTGAGGTCTCTGAAGTCGATACAGACTCGTATCTTCCCATTCTTCTTGGTGACGGGGACGACGTTGGCTACCCAATCTGGGTGTTGCTCTTTACGGATGAAGCCGCTAGTCAAGAGTTTGTCCACCTCCTGATCGATGGCGTTCATGATGTCCGAACGGAAGAGCCATTGTTGTTGCTTGATAGGCTTGGCATCAGGCAAGATGTTCAACCTATGCATCGCAATCTGGGGATCAAGTCCCGGCACATCTTCGTAGCTCCAGGTGAAGACGTCGATATATTCTTTAGCCAGCTGGATTAAAGATTCTCGGTCTTCTCCTTTTAGGCTTTTGCTGACGAAGATGGGTTTGGAAGAAGATCCACCCCTAAGGTCGATCTGCTCGACTTCGTCTTCGGTGGGAGGTTCACGTAATTCAAAACGAGACTCCCATTGTTGTCCCAGGCGTTGAGCCCAGGGTTCTTCTTCGAAGAATTTCGGCGCTTGGTCTTCGCCTTCTTCTTCTTGAGATTGTGCAGATGTCATGTTGGCTGACAGTACTCTCTTGAAGACAGATCCGATACTGGTATCGGAATCCCACGTTGATGCTTCATATGAGTGAGAATGTCCAACTTCCTCTGCGTCTGAACTCTCTGGAGTTGACGGCGGCGTGACATAGACTACCCCCCGTCGAGTTTTGTTGTAGTAGTTCTGCGACTTTCCTTTAGGTGTTGGAAGCCGGAGAGGGAGACGTCGACCTTTACCGTAGTTCAGGCCTTTGTCGCTTTTTAGGTCGTAACCCATCTTTTGGATGAGGTACTTTGCCTTGTCCGTGTACCGATAGAGTTGCATTCTGCCGGCATCTGGTTCTGGCTCAAGTGGCGGATGGTCTTGATGACGCTCAACCTTGCCGAGGATAATGGATTTTTCGTCTCGACTCCGTGGTAGAAATATGTAACAGACCCCTTGGGACGGGACTACTCGATTTACATGGTGGACGGTCGTTATTTGTGTTTGCAACGACCGTAGAGCGTGATCTAATGTATACATGGCATTCCAATGTGGAAGAATAGAATAATTAAAAAAATACTCTATTATTGATGAAATGCGAGATTTTATCCCGTGGGATTAAATTGTCGAGGGATGGGGCATCTACATCGGCCGAGATATATTCCCTCAGCTCTTCATCTGTAAGCACTGTAGTAGGATCGGGAGGGTCCACCACAGCATTGATCTGGGAGTCCGAAAGGACTACATAAGCCTTCTCCGGCGGCTGAGATGGCGGCGGCTTGCCCTTAAGACGCACCTTCAGAGGTGCCTCTGCTGTGCTTTCGGTGCCTGGCGCCTTCCCTTGTAGTTTTGCCACAAGGGGAGCCGATGTTTGAGGGGGCTTTCCCTTGAGCCGTATCTTCAGGGGAGCTTCAGGAGCAGCTGGCGCTTTCCTGGATAGCTTAATGCTCATGGGGGGCAACTTCTGAGGCGGTTTGCCTTTGAGTCGGATCTTCAAAGGAGCATCAGGGGTGACCTCAGGCTCCATGTCCGGCTCCGCTGCCGTTTCTGCTTCGTCATCAGCATCATTGGCCTCCTCCTCGTCAGGTGACTTGTATAAGTCGGCATCGGTGAAGTAGGCTTCAATCCCTTTAAAGGGGTCGATGTCCGCGAACTCCGTACGGATGACGTTGTTGGTGGACACGTACTTCATACACTGGTGGAGCATGGATGGCACCACCATGTACTCGTGCAGCCATGGGCGACCCAACAAAATGTTGTAGTTGACTTCAGCATCCACGACATAACAAGTGACTTCAGTTCTGAGGTTATCGATGTGGCACTTTAATCGTATTTTGCCCAGTGGTTCACTTTTGCTGGCGTTGAAACCACTAATTGTCGTGTTGGAGGGTGCCAGTCGGTACATTGGGATCCCCAGTGTTGAAAGCAGCGTCTTCGGGATGATGCTGAGGGAAGACCCCGGATCGATCTGAATCCGCTTTACCTTGACTGAGCCGATGTACCCTGTGTAATACAGCGGCCTGTTGTGTCGATTGTGTTTGAGCAACATATCCTGTTGGGTGAAGGTTATATTGGGAATAACCTCCTCCGTACAGTGACAGTGCTTGCACACGACCGGGAGATCTTTCGGCTGCTTGACCTGACTGAGAAAGGATTCAGCATCCTTCAGAGCTTCGCAGAGAGCCTCTCGGGAGTCTTTGGAAAGACGGAGGAGCTCGAATAGAGATAGGCGTGCAGGAGTACTGGCGAGTTGTGCCAGTATGTCAAAGTTGTGGGGCTTGGCTAGCCCCGAAGCATTCTCTTTTCGCAGAGGCCTATCGAAGCGGGCCTCTATCTGCTTCTGTTTATTGGCTGCTGAGGGCTTAGACGGGCCCTCGTCCTGGACAGCAGGGACGGTGCCAGAAGGCACCACCTCGACGGCAGCTTCGTCGGGTTGGACGTTCTGTTGTGAAAGCGTCTGCACAGGAAGTGCCTCTTCCACTGAAGAAGATACCATACGGCAAGACTTGATCTTTCTGCCTTTGGACTTGGAGGTAGGGAATACCTCCGGTTGAGTCACCTCGGAGACGAGATCGGGGTGAACCCACAGGATCTCTCCTCGAGCTGTGGTGAGTGGGATGAGTCCACTCATGTTGTCACGGGTTGGTGGTAAGTTAACCATCTCCATTGTCGCCTTAGGGATGGGGACGACGCCGTCCTGTGTTGTAGTCGGCGGCAGGGTGCCAAACTGGAGTGACACCACGTTGGCCGATACCGTCTTTTCTTCGTAGTCGACGGAGATTACATCCGCATTGATCATGCGCTGGATGTAATTTTTGAGGACGTAGCAGTCCTTGGTAGGGTATCCGACAAACCGATGGTAGTGACAATACCTCGGGTTGTCCACTTTCCCAACCTCATCGGGACGCTTAGGGTCCGGAAGATTGATCTTGTCGCCCTGCTTCAATATCTCAAAGAGCTACAGGGTGTCTTCGTCATTGAACGAATAAACTTCCTTCGGCCTCGGTGCAAGCGGAGGCTTCTGAGTAGGTGCTGATGCACCTTTTGAGGCATTGACAGTCAATGCCTGCTTCCCTTTTGTCTTCCGTGTGGGGTTGTTGGTTGCAGGCCGTTTCCCCTTGTCTTCAAAGGCGGAGAAACTGACTCCCAGAAGACGAGCGTTGGCTGCCTTCTTCTCCGCGGCTTCTGCTTCAATGATCAAGGAGCTCCAGTCGGGAGGAGGAGTAGAGTTGAGCCAGAGCTTGACTGCAGGCAGCATGTTCATGCTGCAGGAGGAGAGAAGCGCATGTTCTGGCATGCCCGGGGGCAATCTGAAGCAGGCCTGTCGGAAACGTTCGATGAACACTCGAACTGTTTCCTTCTCCTTCTGGCGTATCTTTATAAGGGACGCCATTGTCATGTCCTTCCCGCCATCGTAGAAACGGTCGAGAAAGAGGCGCGTTAGGTCGTCGAAGGAAGATATTGAATTGTCGGGGAGGCTGCAGTACGTACGCCACCCCTTTCAGTGCCCCAACAAATATGCTGGTAAGAAGCACGTCCTCCTTCGGAAGATGTCCAGTCTGAGACTGGAAATACGTCAGGTAGCGACGAGGAGAGTCCTTTTCCGTCGTACGGCGTCAGTGTTTGTGGTTTATACTTTGGAGGATAAACCACCTTGTTCCACTCGAGGGGATGAGACTGGGGGATGCCCATTTTCTGGCGCTCCACTTGTCTCATCTTGGACTCAAAGCGCTCGTGCAGGTCTCTGATCATCTCGACCACATCTTCTGTGGAACTGGGAGTCGGGATAGATGGCACCACCGGATGTGGAGCATTTGAGGGCTCCGACGTCCGAGGTGCTTCTCGGCGATCTGCGTCCGAGGATACCCGTTGAAGGGGCACACTCGATTCTCCGTTGGTCCCTGGGTCGGGATCGGCAGAAGGCATCCTGGTCAAAGCTGACCGTATCTCAAACACTGCCTGAGTCAGTGTTTGCATGGAGGCAGAGAGGGTTTTGAGACCTCCCTCCAGGGTATCTATGCGTTGGACGAGGTCTGTTGGCGGCGCATCAGACTCGACATCAGCCTCGGTCACGTTCACTGTCATGACGCGGCCGAGAGTAGATGGATGAGTTGAGGCCTCGCTCTCGGCCTCACTCCCTTGTAGGGGAGTTGCCTCCCCTGAAGCTTCGTCTGGGCTACCCCCGGCTATGTTCGGGAGAACATTCATCACAGGCGCATCTGCAAGGGCCTGATTACCCTCAGCTCCGTCTTAAAGGGCCCCTTCGTCACCGAAACTCGGGTCCGCAGATGCTAGGCTACCCCCAGCTATGTTCTGGGGGATATCCTCGTCTTCAGGAGCTTCTGGGAGGCTGACTTCGCCTCGAGGATCTGCCCCAAGTGTGCTTTGGACACACTCGTCTTCGGAAGGAAGCTCGACAAGGGTCTGACTACCCCCAGCTTCCTCCAAGAACTTCTTCCTCGCTCGAGTGCCTTCGAACACTCCGGAGGATGAGACAGCTGTCTTGGTTTTCCTCGGCTGGCACTTGGACGAGGAAGAGAGACTGCCAGTCGTCTTTCGGACTGACGAGGAGTTGGAGATCACGTTGCATGAAGCAATCATTGGTTCCCCTTCTGTTGACACCTTCTTTCCGAGGCGACGTCGGAGGGGTGTCGATGATTGCAGCCCTTGGAATACTGACTTCCTTGGTGGGACTGCCGCTTTGCAACAGCAGTTGATAGTAACCATAGCACAAGTATGCCCCATGGGAGGCGCGTCGTGCTTGTCAGTTAACTCTCCTGATCGACGCTTGTGAGTAATCACGTTGCACAGATCGTTGGAGGAGAGTGCCACCTTCGCACCCCCTTCAAACGCATGGCAAGGCCAAGCGCCGGGGTGGTCAAGAGAGTGCTGCGCCCCCTGATCTAATACCAAACAGGCATCCCGATCAGTAGTGGGGGAATCGCAGCATTTGGAGTGACTTGAATGGGCCTCGGACGCACCACCGGAGGAGGCGCGGGAGTTCAAGGCCACAGGATTTGCCTTGTTCGACTTGGTTGTGCACGCAGTAGATGCGCCCAAGTGAGACAAGGGCTTTGAAGGTCGGCTTGTTCTCGGTGCCGCAGCACTCGAGTCGACCTTGTACAACTTACCATCAGCAGTGCGCATGATTATGAGCGCATGCTTCTGGCTTGTTGCTGGCATAGCACGTTTGGGACGCATGGCCCGTGCTGCCTTGGACTTCCTCGTACCAGGCCGCTGGGGCGCGTAGTACTCAGAATCCAAATTCTCCTCGCCACTACAGTGAGTGAGTCTGTCAAAGACAGAGATCTTCTGTGGCGCATCAGAGGTGATGCGCGGGGTATTGGCTGTGTCCCTGCTCCGTCGACGTATCTTCCTCGCCTGAGAGGAAGATGGCTGGGGAATGTGGTTAGCCGCACGTTTCCCCGAGAGATGTGCTGCACCAGCGGGCGCATCTTGGTTGCTGAGGACGTCAGCAGGAAGAGAAGGCTGGATTGGCGCATCCCCTTCGGTGGTGGTGCCCGAGGCGTCGACCTTGCGCACCCAGACTCGGCGGGTCTTCTTCGGCTTCGGCAGCCGCTTCGAAGGACTCGCACTGCCTTCAAATATGAACTCCTCATACGCCTGTTGATTGAGGCGTACGACCAGCGTCTTATGGGAGGAGCCCACCTTCACGTCGTCGGACTGCGACACAGCTTTCTCGGTGGAGGAGAAAGAGGTCCCCAGCAGAGTCGCCAGCTAGTTTGCCATTAAAATTCCTTGATTGTAAATTTCAATACAAACAGAACAGTGTTACAATATAGGACTTAGACGTAGTCCTAGGAGTACACTTTTGTTTAACCTGGGTCCCTTATGCCGATGGAGTGAGTGGTAATGCATTGACTCCGTTGACGATCTGACGACGGTTATCGGTTTTCTGAAGGTCTGGATTGCTCTGGGTACTGGAGCTTACTGAGAGGAGGAAGACGTTGAGTGTCTGTATCTGCCTCTCTGGTGGTGCGAAGTCTCTGTCTGTTCGCTATGGAGGTTAATATGTATGTACGTCGATTGGTCCGTCTGTGTGTGTAAAAGAAGGAAATGATCCCTCTATTTATAGTTTTGCAGGCTGGCTGCTCATGCGCGCATATGTAGGATGCGCCTGTACGCGGGGACGCCACGTATTGATTGCTGATGGAGGCACATGGATGATGCGCCCTGATCGAGGGGGTTGACTTCTTCATGTTGCTATTGTGAACCGGCACGTAGCGGAGAAGAAGATCTTTCTGTTGCTGAGATCTTGGATGAGTTGAGTCAAAGGATACGTGTCGTCAACCCATGGTTTGGAGATCTCGGATTTGGTGGGGGGGGAATGACTTGATAAGATGCGCCTAGGATTGGGCGCATGAGAAGACTTTGGCTCGTGACTTTTAGGAGTCACGAACCATTCTGGACGCATAGCTTTTGAGGCGCATGCAGAGCTTCAGTAGTGACTTTACTCCTGTCTTTTGGGATCAGGGAGAAGTCTGGGGCGCATGGCTTTTGAGGCACATGCAGATTCGGGCGCATGACCGCGGAGGCGCATACGAGATGGTTGGGTGGCCACGTGGCAGTAGCCGTCGGAGAGGAGTAATAATGATGCTGACGTTGGCGATGCTTCGTCTTCTGAAAAAGCTGCCGACTGCTCAGACTTTAGGAGGCGTGCTGCCAACTCTGTCAGTTCAGCATTTAATGTTTGTGACATTCGATGGACAGCTGAGTGGGCGCGTAGGTTGGCGTTCCACTAGGCGTATGGGGACGCACGGGGGCGCATCCCCTATAATGTGCTTGGTAATGAAGGGCGCATTCGTGTGATACGCTTTGATGTAGAAGGGCGCGTCTATGTGATGCACGGTCTGGCCGGCGCATCCGCTTCGTGAGACGTCTTTGATGGTGCAACTGTTACGTTCTTCGAGTGTTTTAAATAGCCGTTTTGATTTGGCTGAATTCGAAGCGTCTGGTTCATCCATTTAATGCAAATTCATTGCACGGAATTCGGAGAGCCATCCACTTGGCGCATGGGTTTGATTTGCCCGGCCTATAAGTAGTGGCATGGAGAGAAGGTTTGCTTCTCGTTCTCTCACGTCTTTCCGATATGAACTCGTTTACTCGAATGCATTCTGTTGACGAGATGCTCCCGAGGGTAAAGATGCGACGCAGTGTCTTCGCTGATGCACTTGAAGGTGACTGTTACATCCAAAAGACGGAGTCGAGGGCTTCCGAGGCAGGCGGAAGGTGCCTGTTGCATCCAAAGATAGGGATGTTCGGGCCTCGTTTTCGTTATTCCGGAAGAGCTGTAGATCGGAATGGCGGTGCTGCGGCTTTGGTAGCTCTTTCTTCCTTCAAAATGGGTGTAGCCCATTCTGGTTGTGTTGAAAGCTGCTCCTTTAGCCGTAGTTTCGATCACGGTCTTCCTTCGCCTTTGGAGGCTCTTTCGAAGCCTCCCCTGGCCACAGATTTTGCGGTGCTCTTCTCTTCCTTGGTTCCAGCCAGAGGGTTAAATGCTTCATTAGTCGAAGCATTTATCAGGTGAGCCTGGCTGGAAGAGCGGCACATAACTGGGCTGCTGAAGGGATGCACATAACTGGGGATGCACATAACTGAGCTGCTGAAAGGATGCGCCCTTGTCACGACCCGCACCCGTTTTTTTTTAAAAAACGGATACGAGACGTGTCCAAGCCAGCCTACGCCGCAGTGTCGGCGGTAGAACGCTGTCACGGCCATGAAGATCAGAAACACAAATAATACTCATTCACAAAATTAATTTAATTTACAAAGAGCACAAGTTTTACTTTTGCAGAAAACATAAACTTGTACAAATATAAAATGACTAAAACTCAACTATCTAACTAGTCTCTTAGGCTTTTGTCTGCAAGTAATCCCGTCACTCTCCAAGCTAAGTGAATCCACGGCTAACCTGCAAATGTTGGTTTCCAGTCAGGAATGGAACGAGCACAATCCACTGAATGCAATTTCAATAAAGAAAATAACTATAAAACAAAGGTTAGACATCAATCATGAGTTTTGAAGATAAACAGTAAAGCCGTAAGAATAGACAGAAAATCAATAGTAAATAAATAGACTCATATACTTTTCCCACTGTTAGAAGTACCTTTGATATGTGATCGGTCTCGGGACAATTATGCGACACGGTCTACACGGTCTAAAGTTATACGGTCTACAGTTACACGGTCTAAAGTTACACGGTCTACAGTTACACGGTCTAAAGTTACACGGTCTACAGTTACACGGTCTACAGAAAATATTGCAGTAAAGAAACACTGTCTACAAAATAATAATCATGGTCTACACTGTCTATTTTGCAATAAATAAATCACTGTCTACACTGTCTATAAGAAATAAATGCAACACGGTCTACACGGTCTACACGGTCTACACGGTCTAAGGTCAGATCACACATCCTTGGTACTTCTCATTCCCCACTCAGCAATTTATAATAGAAAATAATTACATAATCAATGACTAATCAATGAAATATAGTAAAGATCAATATCGAAATGCAGACAATAAACTGTACTCGCCTGTGGTCCTGTGCTGGTGAAACCGATGATCCAAATCACTCAATATGCCCCCAATAGTCAAAACCCGTACAACAGTCCCCGGATGCTGAAATAGACAATACCAATGATCTCAGAATAGTCCAATTAGCTAGGATTGCCCGTCCTTAAGTCCAATTCTGGACACAGGGGCAAAACGGTAATTTCGGGCCAAAATGGTGTCCGCCGTTGGACCCGCTTTGCACCGAAAAGCGTGCCAGAGGCAACGGTCTCTAAAGTCATCAAACTACATGTCTACAGATCCAGTTTTCTGATACGAACCCAATCGTATGTCCAAAGTTGGATTTCGGCGGGCCGTGCACAAAATCGCCCGTTGAGTGGAACCGCGGGGCCCGCAAAACGGTAATTTTATCAACAGTCTCAGAATCGGACCAAACTTGGCATGCAGGACCAGAAAAACGATACGGTCCTGTTGGCACAAGTTTCGTCTCGATCTGACGAACGTGCACAAAGTAATTGAGAAATTTACAACGTGCACGATACGGTGAATTTCGACGGATACGTATCAAATTCGTCGCGCACACGCGACCAATTTGAATTCTGCCAAAGCCCACACGACCACGAAGCTGTTACGCAACTTTCGATCCTTTCGGTACGCGACCACGTCGTCCGGATTGGCGTGACGCACGTCGTGTGGAGTGTTTTCTAGTTTTTTGAAAACAGTTTTTATGGATTTTTCTCGATCTTTCCTAGGGTTTCTTTTACTGAATACACAACTAGAAATTAAACCAATAATGGGGTTTCAATCTCCTATAGGTTGTCATTAGGTCTGTTCAAATAGAATTTGATAATTCGCCATGGATTAGCAGAAAGTTGCCTTCCAATCCGCGTGTCTGGGTCGAGTTTGTTCTGTTCTTGGGCTGATTTTTCGTGGTTTTGAGATTCGATTTCTTCTCGAACCCATCCAGTTCAGTATGAACCAAATAGAAGGGCTCCTATATGGTTATATAGGCTTCATGTAGGAATTTACGGAATCGAAAATGAACGAGCGAAGAGAACGAAACCTTACTCGATAGTTGGGGGGTTTGCTGCGAATGCCCTGTTGTTGTGCACCTGGGCGTGCGTGCGCGTGAGGCCTGGCCGGCCTCCGGCGGTGTGCGCGGTGGCTGGGGGCCGCGCCAGGGAGAGGGGAAGGCGGCGCCCAGGACTAGGGGCTGTCGGCGCTGCTAGGGTTTTGGGTAGAGTTAGGTTTGCTGTTGGCGACGAAATCCGCGACTGTGCGTATATAAGAGAGGTCGGGAGCCTGCTCTGTTCGGTTGGGAAAAGAGGGAGGGGCCCGCTCGGGCTGCAGCTGTTAGTAGCTGGGCCGAGGGGAAAGGCTTGGGCCTAGCCTTATTTGTTTTGTTTTTTCCTTTATTTCTTTATCAATTAATATATATGTATATACACTTGATACATATCCATATATATATATATATATATATATATATATATATATATATATATATATACACGTATATTTATATATATAGATATAAATATATACACATATACCTGTATATGTATGTATATATATACACATATACATGTATTTTATATCTATACATACACACACACTTATATAATATAAATATATATACGTACACATACACATATATATATATTTATACACACAAAATAATGTCACCATATATATTTATCTATATAATATACCACTACGTATATTTATATTATTTATTCCACTATATATATTTATATATATACACACATATACCTTTATATATTTTAGCATAGTGCCTTATTCCTAGAATATGTAGACACGTACATATATATATACATATCCTATATATAATAATAGTAATAATAAAATACAATAAACCAATAATAAATAATAATAATTATTGATCCTAATGACAATCAATAATAGGCTGATTGTCACTCTTGATGGATACAACGCGCACACTACTTATCTAGTTTTTAGAAGATCATACAAATGTTGTAAACGCTATTTAAAATAATAATAATACTTATAATCCACCTATAACAAATATTTAGAAAATAATTGTCAATTCCTAAAATACATACAAGAATATTTGTATTTACCAAACATGACTACAAGGCCGTATTTGGTCCACTACATGCCTATATGGGCTTGAATTTGTCTTGGGCCTAATCCGGACAGTTTCGGTACAACCGGGTTCCCTAAAACTCAATACTATAATTAAATAATAAATAAAATCTTCGGTAAGGGTTAAGCCGCAACTTAGTCTGGTTTTCCCTAGTTAGGACACCACTATGGCTCGGCCTTCCTTGGCAGGGCTAATACACTAGCCAAAGCACGCCATTGCACTATCCGTGCCACGATTCCTAGTCATCGTGTTCTTCAAAACTCCACCATGGTTAAAGTCGCCCACCGTCATAAATAACTAAATAATTATTTATAAATTCTAAAAATAACAATTTAATTTAAATAAATAAATAAAATATATTATAAAAATATTCCGGGAAGAGGGGCTACAAATCTACCCACCTTAAAAATAATTTCGTCCTCGAAATTCTAATTCATAACTATTCTTTAAAATTTAATTCCTCAAAATAGTTTATATTTCCTCCTAGCCACTTCGTAACTACGAATCCTTGAGGATTCCTACCCACCTTTGGTCACACTACTCCCTCAAACCTCATGTCACTTAAAACTTTATAATCTTCCAACTAATTGCTAAAATTTCTACCAATAGACATCTACTGCTTATGGCCACTATAATCCCCTCCTATTTATCGAACAACCCCAAATCTAACAAGCAACAATTTACTCAAGTAGCTAAAAATATTTGTAAATTCTAATAAGTATGACCATTCGTCGCTCCGAAGTAGGAAGGACAAAAAGATAAGGAAGAACAACCAAAAGCAATTCTAAAATTTCAAGGGCGGTAAAGTGTATCCATTGATGCAGATAGAAAGAAAAGTTTACGAACCTATAGTCTTATTCGCTAGATTGGGCTACTCTAGTCCAGTCACTTGCCCAATCGAAGAACTCTTCGTTTCTTAGAGGGGCTTGCCATCCGTACAATACAGAAGTTTCGTTCTCGAAATTCTGGACAGGTTCTATAGTAGAACGGAGTTTCAGAATCAAGATTGTGATCTTTTTCGTAGTTATTTAAACGCACGAGCAAGGGATACGAATGCAATGCAAGATCGTCTCGCGACGTCCAAGTAGATGGAATAATGGTTACGAAGGAGATCACATTCTAAGGGGTGGAGACTTCACAGTAGGTATAGAGACCTATTTCAATGGGTTCGGTTTTATAACCCAAATATAGTGGTATGCATGGATGGGTCCTAATGGGTTCTCTATTTAGACATCACTCGTTGGTTGGATGAACATTGGGTTTCAATCTATATGGTCTGGACAAGATCCTAAATGGTAAACTTACTCCTACTAGGCTAGGGTAACCTAAAATAGGTTTCAACCCAAGTGGTTGAGCTAGTTGGACAGTCGGATTGGTTAACTAGGTTCTCTAAGCCCTGAAGGTGCGCCTTCCGTGACTTTTGTGTTTAAGTAGCACAAGAAGACACAATTGAATGGCATACTAGTGACATGTGCGTAGTGGGCTTCGAGTGGATCACAACCATATATTGGGTTAAAAGGTTTGAGTCGAGGTCGAGTCTCTCATTGTAGTCGGGAAGTATACGAGTATTATGGTATGGGTTATAGCTAGTCCTTTTAACCTGAAAGTCTTGGCACAATAAAAAAATAGAGTACAAGAGGACGGGTTTGAGTGGGACATGATATACTTAGATGAAGGTGGACCCATCTAGATCTTGCGTATAAAATTTGTTGGAAGGTAACAAGTTGTCTCGTGCTCCGATTATTAATGACACGGTCGGGGACACAAAATGATCTAGATGAAAAGTGGGAGTCCATGAGACACTAATTATCATCCCTATGGAAAATATTCTAATCAATCGGTAATCCTCGTATATCCCAAAAATTCTAGAAGGCTTACAGTCTACCCACCTTAGAAGTTAGGACATGGTCTTAGGAATATTGAGGTTAGAGGGATTTCAAATCCGTTATTGTGCCTTGACTCTTCTTTAATAAGGAATAAGGCACAGTGTAACGAAATATGGTAGATATAGTCAAGTCAAGGATCGTTCCTCAATAAATGAAAAACGAATGTGTAAGAAGACATATGGTCGAAAAAATAGAATGACCTACTCATCCGCAGTATACGAGAGTTATCGACGGGTAACCAACTCTAGGCACATCATAAGAAAAGAATTCTAACAACCGAGTCGTGAATCTCTATTGGTGTCAACCTGCCATACTATTGTCACAAGGGTTGTAGTGATCATGTATTGTTGTTGACAACTGGTAGGTCATAATATGACAGGGTATTTAAGCTATGGTATTGGGTAAGCTAGTGACTGTGGAGTTCCTATACTAGTTAGGCTTCAATAATAAAATTTACGTGACTAGGGTAATACTTGTTGGAAATTAATCTCGAGATGAGTGTCACGGTAAATGATTACCCTATTGTCCACTTATCTCATGTCTAACTGTGGGCTTCGGTCGAGGAAGGGTTGGTTCAAGGCTTAAGGGTTGCTAGTTAAGGCCAGCTTCCAGCAAATAATTAGAGACTCACAACATTTGGTTTCTTGAAAATAGATAGTCTTCTAGGTTGGCGTTCTGACTAAGGGTAAAACCCTAATCATTCTCAAATTCAGATGGCTCAAAAGTCTCAATAGTAGTTTGAGGGTCGATGGGAGAACGAGTAACTCAATCACATGACTGGCCGTTGGTAGCTCTACTTGTGCCTACCATTATCATAGCCATGAGAATACTCTGTATTTCTCTACCATCACGAGCTTTCGTCTTTCCAAATCGGTGAAAGACAAAAACAATAAAGAATTCAAGGGAGATGTTACTGAATATAATTTCGTGATTCAAGGACGAACATATAATTCAAGAGAAATTGTCAATGCAGTCGTGGATGAGACCCTAGAGACATCTATATCTCAATCCACGTAGGATAATTAAATAAAGTGCGAACCAAAATGCATCATGGTTGATCAGACCATAATACACTGATTCTGATTAGACAATAAGTTAGTGGGCGTCCCCAATAACATGTCTTGAATCAAACTCGATGAAGAGTAAGCTTGCAAAACTAGGCTGTAATAGCAACATTGGTCGAAATAGTCAAATTATAAGTACGCGTGATTTTTGAAAAGAGGCACAAGTAGTTCGAGTTTAGAGGGAATCAAGCTTCACCTTGTGTTCTTGCTTCTATAGACATCCCACTATCATCTTATCCTTAAGGCCTTGGTCGACTAATGGGTTATGGACATTCTAAAATCCATATTCTAGGTAAACCTATTAGTGTCAATCAATATCCTCGTTAATAGGTCACAAGGACCACGGAATGCTAGACCGGGAGACACGCTACTCAATCTCACAGAACTTCCACTACTATTGGCTTTGGATCTCAAGGAACGTACAGGGCATTTCCCTATCCTCCATTGTATCCTAAACTTGTAATCACGTCTGAAGTTATTTCACCGAGGACTACGCCTCGCCCGTATACTCGGGCTGTGGTAAACCCTTGGTTTCGTAACTCAAATATGATACGAAGTCAAACACTTCTTAACCCTATCCAATATTGACTCAAGGGTAACGGCGATCAGAGAGAGGACCACTAGCCATAGTTTTGGCAATATCCCATCACCTATATTTTCTTAACTAATTCCACCTCTAGGGGTTGTGTCTCGCCAGCGTGCTACTGGCTGCAGTGATTCCCTAGTCTCCAAAATTTAAATAAATGGCGACAGTACGCTGCTGTCCTGCCAGTATGAGTTAACTAACATTCTCGTAACTATATCTGTAAATAAATCCCTGAGCTTCTAGAGATTCAAATAAGTTGACTATGAAATAAGACATAAATATTTGTCCTATCAGTCACAATCTTTAAAATAACAGATTGCATAGGAAGGAATAAACTGAAGACAAAGAACTACAAACATTCTGGTATCTCTTTCACATGTATTCGAACAATGGGAGAAATTTTTTGGATCAGTCTACCTCGAGATTTGCATTTGAATAACCGAATCAGGAATTATAAACTATTCCCTTAGGCAAAATAGGATTTTAATTGGACAATTTAGACTAAGATATGGTGACGATATCCAAGGAGGCAAGAGAATGAATTGAATAATCTATCAAGGCTAGATCATTAATTCTATGAAGCCCTGCCTTACCAAGGGAATAAACTATCCAAATTGGATTACATCGTCATATCAAGAGATAATAATGTACCTATGGGGATCTGATAAACTATCAAAATTAATAGCTCCTTATCTACATTGCATGGCCTAGACTACCCATTGGTAAATTTGTATAAGGGACTCATAATCCTAGTCATTCTCGTAAATTAAATTAATTTCTAATTCGTGAATGAGCATTTCTAGTCGCAGGCTCGCAATAGTACGACTAATTTAAGTACTATCACGAGTTCGCATGATTTACGAAAACAGACCTGCATGGGCCACCATAGCCCTGCTGAGTGCGCTTGGTGGGATGTGCCTGGTTGAGGGCGTATGGTGATTGCTGCGCCTGACTGGAGGCGCATGGTGGTTGCTGCGCCTGACTGGAGGCGCATGGTGGTTGCTGGCTGTAGACTTAGGATCCTTTTTTTGTAGAAATTCTCCCTTATACAGTCTTTCTTAGACATGTAATAGACTTTTATATGTGAAATAAAAAGTTCTCTTTCAATGTCTATATTTGTTGCTTTTTGCTGTGAAGCACTTTGTCCAAGCTTTGGCACATGTAGTCTGGCACATAGACTTTCGGGTTCTGAAATTCCATGCTTCTATATACGTATGTAAGTACGTCACATTGTCGTAAAGATCTCAATGGCACTAACCTGCACATCGGACATGCATGTGACCTTTTAAACACGCATCTCGACGTCAAATAAAACTAAAATAATCATGAACTAAAATTTGAAATTATTATTAGTTGTGAAGAATTACTAAAATAATTACCATTGCATGCACAAAGTTCCATTGCGCATCGACTAGGTGTTCTAGCAACTTGACAACTAGTTTGTGCATGCAAAGTTGCCAACTTGCATAAAAACTCATTTAATATATGAAAATATATTAATTAATATTCTAAAATTTATTATTTAATTTCTGAAATTTTGTTTTTAATAGTAAAAATAGCAACATGCATCAAACTAGGTTTAATATGGTTACCACATTGTCATGCCTCGGATTTGTGTCATCTAAGAGTAGTTTTGCATATAAAATTAGGGTTTCTCATGCATGGAGATTTCATCATTGCTATCTAATATGTTTATGGGTTCATACAAGCTTTCTCCCATGGAAAAATTAAATACTAAATATAAGTTAAGGAACTTACGTAATTGCGATTACGACGGAGGCTTTCTTGCGACACGGACCTTTCGGAGCGCCAAACGGACTCAAAACTTCACGAAACTTAAGGGGGGTGCTTTGGGGCTTCACGTAGGGTGTAGAAATTCAGTTTGGATGGGTTTGGGGTGCTGTTTTCCAGCGTGTACAGCAGCTGCAACCAGCAGCACTATTTTGGTCAAAAAGGGGTTCAACTACTAGTTTAGGGTTTGTCGACTTGTGGGGGCTGTTTTGGTGTGTAGGAAGGAGGGGAAGGAAATGGAGAAGGATAGGAAAAGGTGAAGAGGTCGTGGATAAGAGGGGGAGGCTATAGAGGGGTCGGCCACAAGATGGGAGTAAGTTAGGGTTAGGGTTTTGAGAGGGGAGGCTTGGGCTTCATGTAAGGAGTTGGTTGTTGGGCCCGTGGTCGAGATTTAATGGGCATTAACCTATGGTTCAGATCTATGGGGTTTGGTTTAGACCTTAGTAAGGCTTTGGGTTCACTTGGGTCAAGTTGTTTGGTCTTGGTTGGATTTGAGTGCAAGTGCACAAGAAGGTTTACTATCGGTGTCTTAACTATGAAGTTTGTTGTCTATTGGTTTGTTGTGCATCTGCAAGGCTTTGAATGTGCAAAATATATATATTGTTGAGTAGGGGATTAGTGTGGGGTAGTGTACAGGTCTAATAGGAATTGGTTTGAGAGTCAAAGTAGGGTGTTTGGGCTCGGTTGGATTCAACAAGTCAAATAATGGTAGTTTTACGATAACGATGGTTCATGATGTTTGTTAATATTTATTTCATAGGTAAACAAGCAAGTATGTATGCATATAATCAAAAGATCCACAAAATTCTCAAAATAGTTGTCATAGTTTTTAGATAAAATGTCACTTGAATATCAAATAATATTGACACCTATATTATATATATGACAAATACTTCCGGAATATATTTATTACATTATTAAAGAAGTACTCCATACACACATAAGATATAAATATATTGACATAGACCTTTTTTGACACATCGCATGACTACATTGGCTTGGGTTTGGTTCGGGTCCAATCAGACTAGTTTGGGTTTGGGTCAGGTCCGAGCTAGTTCGGCCTAACCGAGTCTCTTAAAAGTCAATATGCTTAATAATAAAAAAATTAAATTATTTATAGGGTCATGTCACAACTTAGTCTGGTTTTTCTAGTTCGGACACACTTATGATTTGGCCTTCCCTACCATGACTAATACACTAGTCGAGGCACACGACCATGTTATCCGTGCCACAATTCCTAGTCATCTTGTATTCCAAATCTTAATCATGACTAAAGCCATCTATCGTAATAACAATTTAATTAAAATATTTCTAAAAGTCCAAAAATTCTCATTTAAAAATAAATAAAAATATTTTTAAAATACCGGGAAGAGGGATTACAAATCTACCCACCTTAAAAATAAATTCGTCCTCAAATTTAAGAAAAAGTCCAACAGTAATGGTAGAAGACGGGGTCCCACTAGCTACCAATTATTCTTATGATCATTTTGAAACTACAAATTCTCGAGGACTTTACCCACCTTTGGTCACACTACTCCCTCAAAACACAAGTCGCTAAAACTTTATAACCTTCTAACTAGTTGCTAAAATCAACACCAATAGATATCTATTGCATAAAGTACCTCTAATCCCCTCCTATCTATCACGCAACCAAAACTTAAATAATCAAGCAATATTAAACTATAACCTAAGAATTTTTGATAAATTCTAGAGAGCACGATCATTCGTCACCCCGAAATAGGAAAAGACGAAAATCAATGGTTCGGAAGGCAAGGAAGAATAATCGAGAACAATATGAAATTTCAAGGACGTGGAGAAATTTTTAGGAGAATTTTCAAGGCAGTATGGATTGAGATTTCTAAGGTTTAGTCATAGTCGCAGGCTCGTATCAGTACAGTTACGTAACTGATACGATATGCTCTGACCTGCATGGGCTACCAAAAAAACTTGTCACGACACGTACCCACTTTTCGGAAGCGAGCTTGTGAGCAAGCCAGCTACGTATCGAGCGGACTCCAGCCCAACATGAATACGTAAACGCTGTCTGGACTATGTAATGGGTCTAATCATGGAAAGGCTAATCTATATCTTAATCCACAATAAGAATATAAAACATGAATGAACACTATGGGTCGTGGTCTGCAGTCCACTAACATACATGTCCGATTAGACTCCAAGGAATAACATGAGTCTATAAAGTAAGCTAACAAGCAGAGTATAAGGAATGAAAGCACGAATGGATAATAAACATAATATCAATACCTAGATCTTGTATGTATATCACGAACATCTACCATCCTGCTCTTCTAACTAACTCCATTGAGTCGCTAAACCTGAAGAGATCATCAGGTCCTCAGGGGACATAGCAAGATACATAAAAACAGGCCTATCTAACAGTTCAATCATGCATAAGAATATAAACAGAAAATAAGACAGAAGCTGACAGGTGGCTACTGACAGGTGACTATGAACACGGATACGAGAACAACTACGCATAAATAAACTGCAAGAAGAACAAGTAAACAAGAGATCAATGGAATGCCAAATCCTCGCCCCGAGTGTAGACTCGTAGGTTTGAACTAATCACTAACCCTCGACCCGAGTGTGAACTCGCAGGTTAGTTCATGACAAACACCCTCGTTCCAAGTGTGGACTCGCAGGTGCAAATATATCAAGACAAACACCCTCGCCCCGAGTGTGGACTCGCAGGTCCAAACGGTCAACCCTCCCCCCGATTGTGGACTCGCAGGTTAAGAAAACAATACAGGAATAGCAGTTCAATTACACATACTTGTAGACACGACTCAGTCAAGATACAGGTGACAACATAGTACAACTCAGTCATGACGCAGGTAAGGACAACTCTAGTATGGACCATAATGTCAAACTCTGGACAATGACGATATATAAATGAGACATCTAATGTAATATACATGACATTAAGAAAGCATATAAACCAAAACAATCCAAGAGAAACCAAATTATAACATATAACTAAAAGAGAAAGAATATAAGCATGCAATAATTGTAGAGGGAGGCAAGGTATACTTGCCTGTTGTCTGCTGCTGCGGTGCTGTTTGACTAGTATCCTCAACCGAAAGTGTAGCGGATCCAAGTTGCCCTATATAATATATTCTAATCAATACTAACACAAACTAATCTAAGCAATAACAAAGGGTAAGATCGTCGTACCACATCAACTAACACTGTGATGTTCGTGCCAACAATCCAACAGTCACATGGCATTGGATAACGTGCCAATAAACACATACCATGCTACGGTCTAACATGTCGTGAGGGTCTAGTACATCGTGGTATCATAGGTACATATAGACATTTACATGAATTAGATAAGTGTAGTCCTATACGTATGTAAGTACATCACATTGTCGTAAAGCTCTCAATGGCACTAACCTACACATCGGACATGCATGTGACCTCTTAAACACGCATCTCGACGTCAAATAAAACTGAAATAATCATGAATTAAATTCTAAAATTATTATTAGTTAGTGAAGAATTACTAAAATAATTATCATTGCATGCACAAAGTTCTGTTGCGCATCGAGTAGGTGTTCTAGCAACTTGACAACTAGTTTGTGCATGCAAAGTTGCCAACTTGCATAAAAAATCATTTAATATATGAAAATATATTAATTAATATTCTGAAATTTATTATTTAATTTCTGAAATTTAGTTTTTAATAGTAGAAATAGCAACATGCATCAAACTAGGTTTAATATGGTTACCACGTTGTCATGCCTCGGATTTGTGTCATCTAAGAGTAATTTTGCATATAAAATTAGGGTTTCTCATGCATGGGGATTTCATCATTGCCATATAATATGTTATGGGTTCATACAATCTTTCTCCCATGGAAAAACTAAATACTAAATATAAGTTAAGGAACTTACGTAATTGTGATTACGACGGAGGCTTTTCTTGCGATACGGACCTTTCAGAGCGCCAAACGGACTCAAAACTTCACGAAACTTGAGGGGGTGCTTTGGGGCTTCACGTAGGGTGTAGAAATTCAGTTTGGATGGGTTTGGGGTACTGTTTTCCTGTGTGTACAGTAGCTGCAACCAGCAGCACTATTTTGGTCAAAAAAAAGGGGTTCAACTACTAGTTTAGGGTTTGTCGACTTTTGGAGGCTGTTTTGGTGTGTGGGAAGGAGGGGGAAGGAAATGGAGAAGGAGAGGAAATGGGAAAGAGGTCGTGGCAGAGAGGGAGGAGGCTATAGAGGGGTCAGCCACAAGATGGAAGGAAGTTAGGGTTAGGGTTTTGAGAGGGGAGGCTTGGGCTTCATGTAAGGAGTTGGTTGTTGGGCCCATGGTCGAGATTTAATGGGTTTTAACCTATGGTTCAGATCTATGGGGTTTGTTTTAGACCTTAGTAAGGCTTTGGGTTCACTTGGGTCAAGTTGTTTGGTCTTGGTTGGATTTGAGTGCAAGTGCACAAGAAGGTTCACTATCGGTGTCTTAACTATGAAGTTTGTTGTCTATTGGTTTGTTGTGCATCTGCAACGCTTTGAATGTGCAAAATATATATATTGTTGAGTAGGGGATTAGTGTGGGGTAATGTACATGTCTAATAGAAATTGGTTTGAGAGTCAATGTAGGGTGTTTGGGCTCGGTTGGATTCAACAAGTCAAATAATGGTAGTTTTACGATAACGATGGTTCATGATGTTTGTTAATATTTATTTCATAGGTAAACACGCAAGTATGTATGCATATAATCAAAAGATCCACAAAATTCACAAAATAGTTGTCATAGTTTTTAGATAAAATGTCACTTGAATATCAAATAATATTGACACCTATATTATATATATGACAAATACTTATGGAATATATTTATTACATTATTAAATAAGTACCCCATACACACATAAGATATATATTGATATAGTCATTTTTGGACACACCGCATGATTATATTGGCTTGGGTTCGGGTCCAATCGGGCTAGTTTGGGTTTGGGTCAGGTCCGAGCTAGTTCGGCCTAACCGAGTCTCCTAAAAGTCAATATGCTTAATAATAAAATTTTTAAATATTTATAAGGTCATTTCATAACTTAGCCTGGTTTTTCTAGTTCGGACACACTTATGATTTGGCCTTCCCTACCATGGCTAATACACTAGTCGAGACACACGACCATGTTATTCGTGCCCAATTCCTAGTCAACTTGTATTCCAAATCTTAATCACGACTAAAGCCATCAATCGTAATAACTATTTAATTAATTAAAATATTTCTAAAAGTCCAAAAATTCTCATTTAAAAATAAATAAAAATATTTTTAAAATACCGAAAAGAGGGATTACAAATCATATCCCGTTTTTGTCATTAGTTCACGAGACTGTGGACTATACAGATGGAAAGCTGGTTGATATTTGGCTTTTGACTTTGACAATATTGTCTCAGATGGAGAAGAAGAAGAAAGATTATCTACTGCCGAGATGAAGGTAGCAGTTAGATGTGGAAGACGATGTTCACCCAACGAAATCATATGACATGATTTATGCTTAGTGGCCTTCTTAGACTTGGTAAAGAAAGACAATGTTTCGAAGTCAGCCAATAAATCTGGATGGATGCACATAATTTCTTCTTTATCAGTAGACGGAGGAACAAGACCATCAGTTCGTGCAGGTGGAAGATTAACAATCTCCAGAGTAGTTCTCGGGATGGGGATGACGCCGTCCTGTACAAGTTAAGGTAGAAAATCTCCAAACTGTAGAGAGACGACGTTAGCCGTTACAGTTTTCTCGTCTTGTTGGAGAGTGATTGTACCGAAATTGACCATCTCCTGAATTTTACCCTTGAGCACGTAGCATGCTCGAGTTGGATGTCCAATAATCTGTGGTAAACACAAACTTAGGATGGTCAGTCTTACCAACTTACTCTGTCCATTTTGCTTCTGGCAGTTGAAGCTCATTGCTCTTGATTAGACAATCAAAGATACTCATGATATCATCTTCATCAAAAAAGTATTCTTCTTTTGGACGTGGTGCCCTTTGTGGTAGTGCTGTTGGAATAGATGTTTGCTGACTTACATTGAAAGCTAGAGCTTCTTTTCCTTTGAGATTAATAGCCAAAGTCTCCTTGCTCTTGTGATTGTTCTGACAGCCACTATTATTTGGTGTAGCATGTTTACCTTTGTCAAGATTAGGTATTTGAATACCTAATTGTTTGAACTTGTCAGTGCTCTCTTCTGCTGCTTTGGAGTTCACTATAAAGGAAGGCCAGTCCTGGAACTGTGTTGATCCTGTCCACATGCTGATTATAGGCAATAGATTTGAGTTGCAAGTGTCTATAGTCAAAGCATCTGGAGTTCCGAGAGGCATTTTAAGTGCTTCACGGCGGAATCGTTCAATGAATTATTCAGTAGTTTTATTATGTCGTTGTTCAATTTTGATGAGAGCAGACATAGTCATGTCGTTGGTTCCCTTATAAAATCGTTCCAAGAACATTTGTATGAATCCAGAGAAAGAGGTTATACAACCATCTGATAAACTACGATACCAGTCATATGATGCACCAGCTAAACAACAAACAAATACTCTAGTAAGAAGAGCATCATTTGGTTAAAGTTGATCAGTCATTACTTAAAAGTGATTGAGGTATTGACTTGGAGATGTGTTGCCATCAAACAACATAATTTTGTATTTAGGAAGAAATTGGACTTCTTTCCATTCTATGGGATATGGCTGTTTGATCCTAAGCTTCTGCAAGCCGTCTGTCTGTTTGAAAGCTTCGAATTGAGTACGTAAAAGTTTTACGGCCTCATTGGTGTTTTCCGATGATTATGGAGGAGTGAATTGATTTAATATGTTAGGAGGAGGTACTGCATGATAAGTACCACCTCCAGCACCAGATTGACTTGGAATAGCCTGCGCTGGTATGGAAGTAGTGAGAGGAGATTGTACCCCCAGATCAATATTGATGGGAGCTGATGTTATTACAGGTTCCTGAGTCAAAATCAGATTCGCGACCGTTGGAACCGCATGTTGTACCATAATTACAGCATGCATGCCTGTCATCATCTCAGCCGTGTTCTTCAAATTAGCCTCCAAAGCAGCAATTCTTTGCTATTGACTGTTAGAACTGGAAGCATCTTGATCTTCTGTGGCAACATAAGCAGTCACTTCTCTAGCTATTGAAGACGAGCTAGTGAAAAAGATGGTCTTTCCAGAACTTTCACTATCAACATCAAAGTCATATAAGGAATCACCCCCAGAATAAGTGATAGGGGTGTCCTGTTGACTGAGAGAATCGTGGTTGAAAGGAAGATTCCTTTGACCAATTGTGTCTCGGCTTCTTGATCTAGTTTATTGATATACTCCTTCGCCGGATTCATGAATCCGATCTAAGTACTGTTGACTGGGATTTCGGGATGCATTACGTCTTGGACGTTTTCCACCCCAGTGCTTCGAGATGCTATATTGACAGAAGCATATACTAGTTCATCTTCGTCCACTAGGATAGCTTTAGGAGTCTGAACATAATTCAAACGGTCAAAGACAGACCGTTTAGCTGACTGATAACAATATTTGATGACAACTTTATGGTGGTGATTGCAATAATGTTCTTGCTGTTGGACCACCGCTGGACGGGATGGATTTGCAACCTTCCGCTTCTGTATCAAGAGCTCACGGAGATCACTAACAGGATGAGAAAAAGTTACAGAAATGTTGCCCATGACGATATTTGGGACATGGTCCCTGTTCTTGAGGTATCCCGTACCTTAAGTGTACAAGGACATGCTAAGTTGATTAGCATAAGTCTCAGGAGTTTTTACCTCAGAATTCTTCCTTTGGTGCAAGTTAGCCACTGGTGCATATTGCGCTTGATACATTTTGTATTTTCCCGGGGTTGACCCTAATTGGCACCTGTTGATATAGGTGCGCAAGTCTGACAGGGGTGCTACTTGTGCATCTACTTGAGATACTAACAGTTTGCCTTGTCGGGATCTTGAGATACGTAGGGTCGGTAGATCCTGCCCTGACCTCTTTGGAGTAGGCATAATACCATTTTGTGTGGAAAGTTCATTCTGAATAGAACCCATTTTCCTGACAGAGATTTTATTATCTCTGTTAAGGAGAGTAGGATTTCTATCTGAATCCACTTTTGTGTTGAGAGACGCAAAAGCGCAATCAACAGTACTTTCCACCCAGTCAGCGGCCCGAGCAGAATGAGGAAATCCACTAAACAATATTTTTCTTGATTTAATGATTTTCCAGTAAGTTTCTGGCTTGATGATGAAGAAGGAACCATGAAACAATGTTTCCCTTTACGTTGCACCAATACAGAAATATGCGCAGGTTGCGCTAGAGCAGGAATAGGCACAGGTTGCGCCAGTACAGAATTATACACAAGTTATGCCAGAGCAGGAGCAGACACAGGTTGCACAAGGAAAGAAAAGGCTAAAGGGCGCTTTCTTTTGTTTTGTCCAGCAGTGTGTCGAGACGAAGTCTCCTTCGATTTTAGAATCGGAGAAGTAGAGGGGTTAGCCAAAAGGCAGTTTCCCTTAGGTTGCACCAGGACAGCAGTATGTGCAGGTTGTGCCAAGGCAGCAGGTTGTGCCGTCAAGGACTTAGGAGTCCCGACAGAGCGCGTCTTGCTCTTAACAGTGGCAGTAGTGCGCTTGGCACCCCCAGCATTGATCATGGCCTCGTAGGCTGTCTGGTCGACTTGAATGACCAGGGTCTTCTGCGTCTTGCCGATCGATGCGGTATCACATTGAGTTGTCGCTTTCTCGTCGGAGGAGAAAGTTGTCCCCAGCAGAGTCGTCATTTTGTTTGCAAAAACAAAATATTTTATTACAAACTGAGAAAAAAGTACAATTGATTTCTAGAGAAGTACAACTGTAGGAATCTGATCAGAAAATGATCACTTTATCCCTTGGTCGATGTGATATCGAAGACACGAGCCTCTGGAGGATGCAACAACACTTTAGCAGGAGATTATGATCATTTGTGAAGCTTTAAGACTGATTTGAAACTCTATTTATAGCGTTCTTGAAATAACTATTTAGCAGTTATTCTGGGTTGCGCACACTTCAGGTTGCGCGCCTCCTGTTCACTTGTATGAGCGGTTGCACTAACTGTTGTGGACGCGTGGCATCGTTTTATTGAGATGCGCGTGGTCGTGGACCGTATAGTAGGCACGTTCTACGAAGTTAGTGGCATGTGCGCCAGGTCACCCTGCTTCTAAAATAAAAGTTGATCAGGTTTCGCCAACTAGCCAAGTTACGCATGGGCGCAACTCAACAACTGACGCCTTGACTGGGTCTTCTGTGTTGTACTGATTAATTCTTGTGCCACACAATGACTTGCACGAACCAGCTATCAGCATTAATTACATGCTAACAAAATCTTCTCGAGCGCCACGTTGCACGGGATTCGAACGAATTTTCCTTGATATGCGTGTTGTCAGCTGTTAGGCAATGATGATGCCGTTACAACTTTTCGAAGAAGTGCGCCACGTGGCGCTCGCGCAACCTGTCGCCTACGCAACCTGATGTTGGCGCAATCTGATATTGCACAAGTTAATGGTCTGGCATAACATAATGATTTGGCGCCACCTGATGATCGCACACTTTAATGGGTGGCGCAGCTTGATTTTTAGTCTCTACAAAGGGCAGTTAAAGTTCTTATTGGAACAACTCATTTTGATGGAATTTATTAATACAGGGGGCTTCGTATTGCTGTCAGAATGGTATATGGCCACAAAAACCGATGACAACGTCTTCAGATTTGGAAGGACTTGGTTCAGATTGTCGCCGCCATCTCGGATAGTGCGCCGCTTGTAATAAGTGGGGACTTTAATGCTATTACGTCAGTGTCAGAGAAAATAGGGGGTAGACAAGTCCCAGCTCATATTCTCGCTGACTTTTAAGACTGTCTGCTAGTGTCGGGGGTGACGTGTATGTCCCGTACGGGTCAAATATGGACATGGAGTGATAGCTCAGTACATAACAGAATATTGTGTCAATTAGACAGGGTGATCTGCAATAATAAGTGGTTTCCTATGTTCCCTAATATCAAGGTGAAAGGATTGCCTAATGGAACGAATGATCATTCTCCACTTCTCATACGTCTCCGCGAAACCAGTCCGGCTCGCCGACGTCCGTTTCGTTTTAACAATGCTTGACCGCACTTGGCAGGCTATAGGGAAGCCATTGATCAAGGATTCAACTCCTTGATAAATGGCAATGCTCAATTTTGTCTTATCCATCGCCTAAAGCATATTAAGAAATCCTTGAAGCACTGGAACAGAACAAGACCAAGACCAAGACATAAGCTCGAAGCTCTGGAGGAGGAACTACATAACGTTCAAAGTCTGTTGCGTTCCAGACCTTTGGATGCCGTGCTTACACAGAGGGAAGTGGACCTCCAAGAGATGGTGAGGAAGTCAAGGTTCCAGGAGGAGATCCATCTACAACAAATAGCTTAATGTTCGTAGCTTTGAGACGGAGACCGGTGCTCGCAATTCTTCCATGCTACTATTAAAGCAAGACAACACAGAAACTCTCTTCGCCTATCCTAGATAAGCAGGGTGTTACGTCTATGGATGATCGAAAGATAGAGGAGGAAGCAGTCAGGTACTTATCTTCCTTGTATAATCAGTCGGATTATCAGTCTCAATTTCCTCTTATTACATGCAAAAGATTAGTGTCTGATGAAGGCAATCAAATCCTGAGAAAAGAAGTCTCCATAGAGGAGATAGAGGTGATCATCAATAGGGCAGACCCTAATAAATCTCCGGGCCCCGACGGCTTTAATGCTGCCTTCTACAAACACCATTGGGGAGAGTTAAAACATCAAGTGTTGCAGGTAGTTCAGGAATTCTTTAGTAGCGGACGACTGGTATGGGAGTTGAACCACACATTCCTATCACTCATCCCTAAAAAAGAGAATGCGATAGAGCTTGCAGACTTTCGGCCGATATCCTATTGCAATTTTCTATACAAAATAATTACTCATGTAATGTGTAATAGAATGCAAGAACTGATGCAGCGATTAAATTTCGGACAATCAATCCGCGTTTATCAAAGGCCAATCCATTATCAAAAATTGCCTGATGGCACACGAGTTAGTGAGGGAGTTCAACAAGACAGGTGGACGAAAATGATGTATAAAACTTGATCTTCGAAAAGCTTATGATATGGTCAATAGAAGCTTCGTCAGTCAGATGCTCCGGGATATGGGATTTGATGACTGGTGGACAGAGAGGATAAAGTAATGTATCACTACTCCCACATTCTATATTCTCATAAAGGGGCAGCCATATGGATATTTCGGAAGCACGAGGGGTATCTGACTGGGAGACCCGCTCTCCCCCTATTTGTTCACGATAATTATGGAATATTTTTCATGTCAGATGGAGCTTGTTGTGCCATCTAAACAAATTACTCCGCTATATAGGCAGGTACAACCTACTGTATCTCATCTTATATACGCGGACGACCTTCTTGTGTTCATTGAGCCAACGGAGAGAGCTATCGTTGCCCTGAACAGCATTTTGGAGGATTTTGCTAAGTTGTCGGGTTTGCATATTAATAGAGAGAAGAGTCATATTTATTTAAATCAAGATTGTCCTGAGAAGGATAAATGGACTCAAATGCTCCGTATAGAAATGGATCAATTGCCAGTGCGCTACCTTGGGCTACCATTATCTATCAATTATGTACGGGATGCAGAGTGTCAGGGTCTAATTCAATATATACAGATGAAGCTGGAAGGATGGCAAGCTCAGGTGCTTTCGTTCGGAGGGAGAGTAGAACACATGCGGTCAGTAATACATGTAATTGCCACGTTCTGGATGCAGGCTATTTATATTCCTGACTGAACTATTTAGAAAATTAATAGTTTATGTGCAAGCTTCGTTTGGAAAGGGGGGATACGAACAATAGGTTGGGATGAATTGACCCGACCTAAAGAAGAAGGGGGTATCGGCCTCAGATCGCTGAAAATTATCCGGGAAGTAGCTCTACATAAAATGGCGTGAAGATTCCTTGAAGGCAAATCGTTATGGGTGCATTGGATACAATGCAAATATATGAAGGATAAAAATTTTTGGGTTCAAAAGGTTGACAATAACTTTTCCGTTACCTTTAAGAACCTACTCCGACTTCGATCATCGTTGAAAGGCAAAATAAGAAGCGTGATACATGATGGCCAAACAACTAATCTATGGTTTGACCCATGGTAACCATGATTGATCGTATGGGCTGGCCGGTACCTATGCAGAGCAGATGAGGCGGTATCAGCTCTGATACTTGATGGAAGGTGGTGTGTTAAAAACCGCTTGGTGGGTCAATGGCTGGCTTCGGAAATCTCGGGTGTACCAATATATAGAAGGAGTCGGAGTAGAAGGAATTTAATATTAATTTCCCTCCAAATTAAAATTAAAATTAACATTAAAAATAAAAATAAAAGTAAAAATAAAAATAAAAATAATATTAAAATAAAAATGAAAATGAAAATTAAATTTAAATTTAAACTTAAAATTAATATTAACAATAATACTAACATTAATATTAGTATTAACATTAACATTAACATTAACATTAACATTAACATTAATATTAACATTAACTATAAATTTAATATTAAAATCAATATTAGAATTACAATTAACATTAAAATTAAAATTTACAATAATATTACATTAATATTAACATTAAAATTAATATTAGTATTAACATTAATATTAATACTAATGTAGCATTAACATTAATATTGACATTAACATTAAGAGATCTTTTAAGTTCTTAGGCAAAGATATGACAAGTTATTATTTATCAAATCTTTTATGGGATCTTTTATTTCTATCTATTTGAATTTTCTTTTCCAAGTAACTATATTTTTATTGGTCTACATGGAAACCATGTGGAATGGCTCATATAAGAGTATGAGCATATGGCTCATATCCCGTTTTCTCATACATATATATATATATATATATTACATATATATATATATATATATATATATATATATATATATATATATATATTATTACTATTATTATTATACTAAAAAATAGATCCGCTAATGTAGCACACATATAGAACACGATCATCGTGGTAGGTGCATACATGTGAGGGGGTGTACTTCTAGAATTTTCTAGTTGCCTATATGGAGGGATGTTCTCATGTAGGGAGCTAATCTCTAAGAGTGTGTTTGATTGCAAGATGAAAAATACGTAGAAAAGAAATTAATTCCATGGAATTATTTCTCTAGGAAGAAAATTCCATAGAATTTTAAAAATTTTCATGGAAAACTTAATTTGGTTGTTTGATTGTCATTATTTTCCAAGGAAAATAGTTATTTTTCATGGAAAATGATATTTTTCTATGGGTTAGACAAGTTTCATTTTCCACCATTTTAGAAAAAAATATGGAAAATGATAGTTTTTTGGAAAATAATTCCATGGAAAATATAAGCTATCAAACACTACAATTGGTGGAAAATTTGTGGTGGAAATATTTTCCATGGAAAAAAAGTCCAATCAAACACAGCCTAAATATATTTGTTTTATCTCCAAGAATAACTTCAATCTCCAAGTTATTCTCCATCTCTTAGGGTTATTTGGATGTTTGTAGATTCTCGAAGTATAAAAGAGTTACTTTCAATATGTTGTAATTCAGTGCACTTTCAACATGTATTACTTACTAAAATATGTTTGGATACATATTTTTTTTGTTTCCGCAAGTGAGAAAATTTAAAATATTTTGTTTGGATAACAATATAAAAGTGTATGTTTGAATTAAAAAAAATAGACTTTTAATATTTGGATGTTACCCCATGTAATGATATAATTACCGGTTCAAAATTTGGTATGGGTAGCGCTCAAAGAGTGATATAACACTCATCACACGTGAAACAACAGAACTTACGGATTTTTAACTGCCAAATACTGAATATCTATTAAACTATTCCAAATTTTGCACACAACTTTCAATTCTTGAAATAAAAAAAAAAAAAAAATATATTACATCAACATTTTGAATGACAAATTAGTTCACATATTAAAAAAAAAAAAATTAGTTCACATATAATATATCTTAAACAATTTTCTTCATTGAACAATTTGCACACAACTTCCAATCCTCCGCAAGCTCTGGAGCATCGAATTCTGCTCTGAACCCGATATCGACCCGGGCTCCGAAATCCTCTTCGATGCGCGTCAGCCACCTCTTCGACCGGATCCACTCCGTCTTCCTTGCGGAGATCCACCCGGCCCACAATAGGATCCGGCCCGTCCCTACCAATCTACTGTTGGTGTTTTTGCCTTTGGACTAGGAAAGATAGTCCCACATCGGCTACACCAAATGATGAGTATCTCAATGTAATGCATTGCTTGTGATGAGGTGTGCACATGAGGTGTGGTGGGGCACAAGTGTGTGTCATGTGGAAGTATTTTTCTAGAAGGAAAAATGATTAATTCCAACAAAGATATAAGTTAATTTTTGTTGTGCGGACTCGGACTCGGACACGGACTCCAGGATGTCTCGTGCATGCACGGGAGTGTTCGTGGGGTAGGCGTGGACTGACACACTTCTATGCTGATTGTGGGATGATCTAAAATATCAAACTCTATTTTTGAGTATTGGTATTTTAGTCCCACATCGGATAGGAGAAGGGGTAAAGTCTCACTGCACTCTATAAATAGAGCCCATTGGCCTCCTTTGAAGGATGCACCAAGAAGAAAGTTACAGGGAGTCCGTAAAGTACAAGAAGTCCGTTCAAGTCTCAAATGTTGACTTACGAGCGTTCCAGAAGTTCTTCGTGAACTTGCTGGTTCCTGGAAGCAGATCGTATTGGGGTGAATCTTGCTTTGAGCAACGGTGATCTTAATCACCCCAGCAAGAACCTTTCCTCTTCTTCTTTCTTCTTTCTTCTCCTTCATCTAAGTTGTAACTCAGTTATGTCCGTCAGTAACTGCGATTGCGAGGAAGAACGTGAGATTTATTTTCTGAACTCAGTTCTGTCCGTCAGCAACTGCGATTGCGAGGAAGAACGTGAGATTTATTTTCTGATTATTGTTGCTTTTGTAATCAGATTCATACTAAAGTGTTCCTCTTGGATCTCGAGAACTATCAGAAGGTGAAACGTTTGTATGAACCTCTGATCTAGACATCGAGTCTACCATCTTTGATCAAGCCCCGGACTAACAATCTCAAAGCAAGATCCTTGTAGATGAAAAACTCTCGTGCTTCTCTCATCGATACCAGCTTTAACAAGTTGGAGAAATTCGACGGAAAACACTTCCAAATCTGGAAGTGGAAGGTCACCCTTAATCTTCAACTCGTGGACGTAGACCATGTGTTGATTGAGAATGAACCGACAATTCCAGTAGGAGGAACTGTCGATGCTATTGCTGCTGCACTCGTCAAGCAGAGCAAATGGAAGAGAGAAAACAACATATGTAAACTGCTGATTCAATTCTATGGAAGACTCTCTGGCAGAGTCATATTCCAAGAAGGTGAAGGCCAAAGTGATCTGGGATTCTTTGGGTAAGCTATATGAAGATGATGAGAACATGTCCAAAATCTTCATCGTCGAGAAGTACCACAAGTGGCTCTTCGAAGACGAGATGGCGATGCTATCTCAAGTGAAGGAATTCCTGAAGTTGTGCAAGAAGTTAGATGACGAGAAGATGCCCCTTGTCGACAAGTTTGTCGTTGGAGTGATAGTCTCGAAACTTCCTGCTGGTTGGAGCAACTTCTATGCTAGAATGCATCGGAAGAAGCTGGACATTAGCTTGGAAGATCTCCTACAAGAGATCCACGTTGAGAACGAAATACGATCTCAATAGAAGATGGACTCTCTGTCCAGCCAACTGGCTAAGGACAACTTGGTGCAGACAAGAGAGTTCAAGGGGAAGCATGTGGCTTCTTATCACAAGAAGAAGGACTCCACTAATCTGAAAGTGAAGGGTCCTTCGTTCAAGCAATAGAAGTCCAAGTCCCACGTGACTTGCTTCAACTGTGGCAAGAAGGGACACTATAAGAGTGAATGCAAATTCAAGACCAAACAAGCTGAGTAAGGTAAGCCTAGCAAGGTTTTCATGGTTTCTAACATTGTTGCGATGATTGCTCAGGTCACAGCTGTGGGGCTGACTCTGACTGGTGGATAGACACTGGTGTGACCTGCCATGTCTGCTCTGGCAAGGAATGGTTCGTCACATACCAGCCAACATCTGAGAAAGTTATCATGGCGAACCAAGCCCAAGCTGAAGTTCTGGGGATCGAAACTGTGGAGCTGAAACTCACATCCGAAAATACTCTGACGCTTCAAGGTGTGAAGCACATTCCGGTGATTGCAAAGAACTTGATCTCTGGAAGCCTGCTTAGCAACGCAGGCTTGAGGTTGGACATCAATGCTGGCCAGATGGTGATGTCCAAGAAGGGAACATACTTCGGAAAAGCTTTTCAAACCGAAGGGATGTTCAAAATTCAGCTTGTAACGAATGTAATCAATGCAATCGCTATTTCTGATTATTCTCTTGAGTTGTGGCATAATAGGCTAGGACATGTTCACTGTAAAAGAATTAACAAAATGTCCAGTCTAGGACTTATCTCCAAATATGGGGGTAAGGTAGAGAAGTGTGAAGTATGTGCTCAGACAAAGATCACAAGAAAACCCTTTCATCGGGTCAATCGAAGCAAAGATCTTCTGGAGTTGGTGCACTCTGATATCTGTGACTTCAAACAATTCTCTACAAAAGCCGGGATGAAGTATTTCATAACCTTCATCGATGACTTCTTAAAGTACGCGTTCGTCTACTTGCTCAAGTCTAAAGACGAAGCGTTCGAGAAGTTTAAGGAGTTCAGGGCCGAGGCTGAATGACAAACTAGACAACAACTCAAGAGGCTAAGAAGTGATCGAGGCGGAGAGTATCGGTCTCATGAATTCACATTGTTCTGCAAAGAACATGTAATCATAAACGAGGCTACTGCTCCGTATTCTCCTCAATCGAACGGAGTGGCGGAGAAAAAGAACAAAACGTTGACATAAATGATGAACTCAATGCTGCTAACTGCGGGTCTTCCTAAATGCTACTGGGGAGAAGCTGCATTGACGGCCACTTTTATTCTAAATAGAGTGCCGTATGCAAATTCGTACGTAACTCCTCATGAACTATGGTTCAAAGTCAGACCTAACTTGAATGTCATTCGAGTGTGGAGGTGTCTGGCCTATGTAAAGCTCCCAGATCTGAAGATTCAGAAGCTGTGGACAAGACTACGAAGACGATCTTCTTGGGGTATGCCGAGAAGAGTGATGCTCGGAGATTTCTTGATATTGAGTCAAATCATATCATCGAATCTCGCGATGCTGAATATTTTGAAGACAAGTTTGTAAGGCACAAGAACATTGTTCTAACGGATATTCCGGAGAATGATGAAGGTGCAAAGGTGACTGAGATCTTCAATGAGCCAGTTGTCCAAGATGAAGTTGTTACTGAGGAGACAACGATTGAACCAGAACTCGCTGAGCCGACGTCGAAGCGAGCGAGGAGGCCGAAGAACTTCGGAGATGACTTCATCACCTATCATGTGGAAGCAGATCCGCTAACCTATGATAAGGCGATGAAGACCAGAGATGCTGTTTTCTGGAAGGAGGCGATAGACAATAAAATTGAATCAATCACCTATAATAACATTTGGGTGTTGGTTGATCTACCTGAAGGAGCTAAACCTATCGGATGCAAGTGGATCTTCAAGAAGAATATAAAAGCTGATGGAACCATTGACAAGTTCAAGGCCAGGCTAGTGGCAAAGGGATTTTTTCAGAAGCAGGGGATCGACTACTTTGACACGTATGCTCCAGTAGCCCGGATGACCACCATCAGAATGTTGATTGCTCTCGCAGCGATACATAAGATGGTGATACATCAGATGGATGTGAAAACGGCATTCCTGAATGGCGAGCTGACCGAAAAGATCTACATGCAACAGCCAGAAGGGTTTGTTGTCAAAGATCCTGAAGACAAAGTCTGCAAGTTGGTAAAATCTATGTACGGTTTAAAGCAAGCTCCCAAAATATGGCATGAGAAGTTTGACAAAGTCATAAGGTCAAATGGCTACAGGGTCAGTAAAACAGACAAGTGTGTATACAAAGTTTGCTGACGGAAGAGGAGTCATCATTTGCCTATACGTGGACGACATGCTAATCCTAGGTACGGATATAAGCTGTGTCACGGAGACAAAGAAGTTCCTCTTGATGAAGTTCAGTATGAAGGACTTGGGAGATGCTGATGTTATCTTGGGACTCAAGATCATCTGGACAGACACTAGACTAGCGCTGTCACAGTCTCATTATATTAAAAAGATGATCACTCGTTACGGGTATCAGGATCTTCCAAGGATCGATACGCCGTACAAGTGTGACATGAAGCTGAAGCCTAATTCAGGAGAAAGCGTCAGGCAGCTGGAGTATGCAAGCGTAATCGGGAGTTTGATGTATGCTACTACTGCCACAAGGCCTGACATAGCTTTCGCCGTGGGAATGCTGAGTCGTTTCACGAGCAACCCAGGCATTGAGCACTGGAAAGCTGTGAAACGGGTTATGAGATATCTCAAGAAAACTCAGACATGAACTACACTACAGCGGAGATCCGCCGGTTGTGGAAGGCTTCAGTGATGCCAGCTGGTGCTCAGAAGTGGAGAGCGAGAGGTCCACAGGTGGATACATTTTCACAATGGGTGGAGCTGCTATATCATGGAAATCGAAGAAACAGACTATGCTCTCGCGATCATCCATGAAATCTGAGTTCTTTGCACTTGATACTGCAGCAGAGGAAGCAGAATGGCTTTGGAAGCTCATTTATGATCTTTCAGTGGTTGGAGCACAAATACCGGCGATACCGATATACTGTGACAACCAGACGACTGCGGCGGTGGCATCAAATGACCTCTTCAACGGAAAGAAGAGGAATGTGCGGTTGAAGCATATGGCAGTACACGATCTCATCAAGAGGGGTGTTATTGCAGTGATTGATGTTCGGAGTCAGGAGAACCTGACGGATCCGTTCACCAAGGGCCTCAAGCGCCAGCTGGTCGATGACACAACTTGTAAAATGGGCTTGAAGGCATTCTGATATTGTGTTATTATATTCCTACCATAAAGTTTATGCTATTAGTTCAAAGAAAAATCTACTAGACATCTAGCTTTTGGTTCAAGGGAGGACTATTAACCAGAAGAATATCAGGAACAGTGGGTACTTGTCCTCTGTGACATGAAGAGGTTACGGACCTACAACCACTGTTGTCTACTGTTATTTTCTGCAGAAAATGGATCCTGTGGGAAGGTTGTCTTAAATGTCTTAATCAGGCAAAGTGAATGCCTGGAAGTGCTTTACAGGAAGCAAGGTAGCACAGCACTACAAGAAATGTAACTCCATGCTATAGTGGGGTGACTCCACCATGAGGTTTCCGGTTAGGGATAATGCCTCGTCTTTGTGAGCCAAGTCACAGCGGAGTAGTACCGCAAATAGGAAGATAGCCTAATGCTGTATGATAATCGTAATAAAGAGAGGTAGACAACACTACAAAGAGGACGATGTCGTCATGTTACAGTGGCATGACACCACGAAGAGGTACTAGGTAGGGTAAAGCCTCGGCTTCGCGAGCCATGTCACAGCGGCGTAACACCGTACGGAAGTGCAAGGCTTTATGCTGGGTAGTTTGGTACTACGAAGAGGCTTGTGACCTCATGCTACAGTAGTATGACACTACGATGAGGTACCCAGGCGGGGTAAAGCCTCGACTTTAAGCCATGTCATAGCGACGTAACACCGCAAAGAAGCGCAATGCTTAATGCCTTGACTCTTTATAAAGAACTCACCTATAGTGTATGGACAGAGATATCAGGCTGTCTCTTGAGGGTAAACTTATAGATGCCCAAAAATTATACACTGAAATCAGGCTGGCACAAGGTTTTTAATGTGCAGCCAGAAGCACAGTTGATGTCATTATATGAGTAGGAAAAATTGCAGTTATGGTGCAGAATTCAAGGCTTAGTCCATTCTTGTATCATGCTGTTATTTAACCTATGCGGCAAGATTCAAGTCGTAGCGACATCTCTACTAATACATGATGGACAGTCACTGTGGGGAATGCTCAACCCATATATTGAGATATATGGGGGATTGTTGGTATTTTTACCTTTGGACTAGGAAAGATAGTCCCACATCGGCTACACCAAATGGTGAGTATCTCAATATAATGCATTGCTTGTGTTGAGGTGTGCATATGAGGTATGGTGGGGCACAAGTGTGTGTCATGTGGGGGTATTTTTCTAGAAGAAAAAAGGATTAATTCCAACAAAGATATAAGTTGATTTTTGTTGTGCGAACTCGGACTCGGACACGGACTCCATGATGTCTCGTACATGCACGGGAGTGTTCGGAGGGTAGGCGTGGACTGTCATACTTCTATGCTGATTATGGGATGATCTAAAATATCAAACTCTATTTTTGAGTATTGGTATTTTAGTCCTGTAAGTCCCTGAATTTTGGGCTTATTTTTTTCAATTTTATAAATTAATTATTTTGAACAGATATTATTAATTGATTATTATTATTTAATTTTATGCTCTTTACCGTGACTTGGAATTCTAGAGCATCAGGGATGCCAGTCTCTGGAAACTTCCTTCTTGGAGTTTGTAGTAGACGAGATTATCTTTATTTTGATATATCCTGTCCTACTTGAACTCGTTCCCTTGTGCTCTTTTTTCTTCGCGCAAGTTCGGGTCAATATTAGACCATTTAATTATTAATTGAATTCCCACTCTTTTCCTTGATCATCATATGCGCGTTACCATGACTTTTAATTTAGGAGCACCAGACTAGTCATTTTCTCGAAACCAACTTGTCATGTTTGATCTACTCGAGACGCTCTTCACCCATGACCTTCGTGTCCCACTCAGACACTCCATTTTGTGCTCCATTTCCTTCGCACAACTTTCGGATCAATTTAGACCAATTTATTATTTACCGTAAATTGTGATTTAACTTCCAATTTAATTTTCGGGCCCAACAACGGTCCAATCTAGTCGACCCAATATATGGCCCTGGCCTGTTTTGAGTAAACTATGCCGGTGCCACTTGTGTGCCACAATTTCGATCCCCCTTGTGCTCCTATTTCATCCATGATTTAATTTGGTTTAATTTATAAATTTATTTAAATCTTGGCTTCGAGCTTGTCTAAACTTGGCCCAACGCCCAACCCAATTTAGTGTGGGCCCTGTCATGACTGTCCATGCACCCCACTGGTGTTTTTCCATTTTTGCCTACTCGAAAATATAATTCTTTTATTTTATAAAAAATCTCTAACTCTCTCTTTTATATATATACATACATATATATATATATATTTTTTTTAAAAGAAGGCCCCCCATCTTTATTAATCAAGGCTCGAAAACCGAAGCCAGAACAAGTATACAAGGCGCAAAATACCGAAGCCTATACAGGTATACCACCAAAAAGAAGAGGGAGGACGGGGGGCCGAGAGCCAGCGAAGACTAGGGGAGGATGGAGGACCAAAAAGCCGTCGAGCTGTGGGCACATAGGATGCGCCTTTTACGGCATTGGCGAAGGACTTCCATGAAGAGCTGGTTGGCCGTGTAGTGGAGTCCGCCATATCTCGCCTGGTTGCGGTTCTTCCAAATGACCCACGTGGCGGCCGCTGCGACGATCTGGTGCCCGTGGGAGGCAGAGCCCCAGGAGGTTGCCAGATCGTGGAAGCGCCCACTGCCGGACCCAATGCTACACAGAGGGTTAAGCCTCCGCCAAATGAGACCTGGCAGCTCCCCATGGAAGAAGATGTGGTCAATAGTCTCCATCTGACGGTCCGCGCAACAGTTGCAGGCTGATGCTAAGTGGATCCCCATGGTCTTCAGAATCTCGTCAGTGGGCAGTTTCTGCCTGATTACTCTCCACATCAGAACGGACCACTTCTTAGGAATGCAAGAGTGCCAGTAGGGAGCAATGGTTGGATTCGGAGGCCCGATGTCACGAACAGTGCACCTCGCCGATCGTAACGAGAATGCCCCCGAGGCCTCAAGAGACCACCTCCAAGCATCCTTGTCATTTCCAATTCTAACTCCGCATCTGCGGATGCTCTCCACAGTTTCGTTTCCGGCCCAATCACGAATCTTGTCCCAGTTCCAGTCGTTACGACTGAGGTCCCACAGATCACTAATCCTGCAGTTGCGAGGGGTCTCCGTGATACTCGGGATCAAGCTATCTCCAATCCATCTCTCCAGAAACGGGTCCGAATGGCCGTCACCCAATTGGAGTCTCATAATAGGTTCGGCAGTAGCCCGACCTTCAAGAATGCGACGCCACGCCGCAGATGATCGGCTGTTGGAGATGGCAACTGCAGGGTGGCCGTGCTTGAAGTATCTGGCTTTCATAAACCTGGTCCATAAGTTGTTGCTAGTCCGGAGAGTCCACCACAGTTTCAACGAGAAAGCTCTAACGATGTGGTAGAGTTTGGTGAATCCGAGGCCCCCTTCCTCGGTCGGGCGAGCCATAGAGTCCCAACTCGCCCAGTGATGCTTGTCCTGACCTTTGTCCTGCCCCCAGAAGAAGTTACAGAATGTCTGTTCGATCGACGTGAGGACCTTCTTGGGCGGGGAGCACATGGCCAAGGTATGGATTGGTATAGAAGTGAGAACATGGTTGATAAGGATCATCTTGCCACCTGGGGATAAAGTTGCATTGTGCCACCCCTCGAGTTTCTTCCTGATTCTAGAGATCAAATCCTCGAAGATCCCAGAGTTGGATTTTCCGTACACCAGGGGGCAGCCCAGGTATTTGAAAGGAGGATAGGTAACATTGAAGGACGTTAAGTTGGAAAGACCGAGAGCATGCTCTCGATTGAAGTTGTGGTGGGCATAAATGACGCTCTTGGCGGTGTTAATTTTCTGACCGGAGCATCTTGAATATCTCTGCAGAGTGTGGTGGACCACTTCTACCGCTCCAATATCCCCGGACGAGAATATGAGCACGTCGTCGGCGAATGCCAGGTGGGTGATGAATGGGCAGCCGCTAGAGGTGTGATAGTGCTGGAAGTTGGGGGTATTAATCATGTTGTTGAGATTTCTGCTCAAAGCGTCGGCCGCAATGATGAAAATCGTGGATGAGAGAGGATCGCCCTGTCTAACACCGCGAGTAGATTTGAAGAATCCATCGGCCTGACCGTTGATAACTGTCGAAAACCAGGAGTTGCTTATGGATCTCCACACTGTGTTGGTCCAGTTTTCTGAAAATCCGAAAGCTCTGAACACCCAGATAATGAATTGCCAATCCAGTCGGTCGTAAGCTTTCTCCATATCGAGTTTGATAGCGATGTTACCTCCTCTTGTAGGAAATTTCATGCAAGTGATTAACTCCTGAGCTAGCATGATGTTGTCCTGGATATTTCTTCCACGGACATATACATACATATATATATATATATATATATATATATATATATATATATATATATATATATATATATATATATACATATATACATATATATATATAATGTAACTCTCTCTCTCTCTCCTACTCTCTCACTTACCACACAAAGAGAACCCCCCCACCCTACACTTAGCCGACCACCTCCTCTCTCTATCCTCTCTCTAAATATCTCTCTCTCTCTATGTATATATTATATATATAATATATATACCCACACACACAAATATCTTTCTCTCTCTCATCTCACATCACACCTACACCCCTCCCCTCTCCCATCAGGACAAGCCCCTCCCCCCTTGTACGAGACACACACCCCCCCATCTCTATCTCACTATTCTCACCCTCTCACTCTCTTTCTATATTATAACACACACACACACATACATACTCATCTCTCTCTCTCTCTCTCTTCTCTCTCACACACACATACACCCTCACCAGCACCACCTGCCTGACCACCCTTCTCCTGGCCCAGCCTCGCCGTCGGCCACCGGTCTCCGCCGCCGTCGGCCTCCCCCACAGCGACCTCTCCTTCTCCTCCTTCTTCACTATCATCACCATCATCAACACCAACCACTCCCATCACCACCACGTCCAACACCACCACCTCCGTGAGCCCTCGTCGAGCCCATGGCCGCCGCCGTGCTAGGCCAGCACCGCCGCCGTCGCGCGCGCGTGCGCACGCACGCAGCAACAGCCGCAGTGCAGCCTCGCAGCAGCAGCGAGCGCATGGCCGCGCGCGCTGTTGCCGCCACCGGCGCCGCCGCGGTCGCCGCCGCCGCCGGCGAGCCTCCCCATTCTGCCGGACGCACCCCCAGGCAGGCCCCCATGGCCTCCGCCTTCCTCCCCGACGCGTTAAATAGCCGATTCGTGCGTTTGGCACGGGTCCCCGTCGTGACGAGCTCGGAAACGAAGTTGAAACGGTATTTTGTCACAGCACATTCGTGCACGTTTTTCGAGAAATTCGACCGTTGGATCGGTAATTTCTTTACTCCGTTACAATCTCGGTATATCCCTCTTCACCTCTGTCAAATTTCACCCGTTAATTTCGTCGTTTGATACATCAAAACCGGCCACTAAGTTGACACTTTAAATTATGTTATTTTTGGACAGTTTTGTGGAGCCGACTTCGTCGACTCGTATCTCCTCCGTCGCAGCTCCGTTTTGTGCGCCACCAGTTCCAGTGCACAGCTGGTATAACCCTCTTCCTGCCCCCTTTAGATTTTATTTCAGTTTGAGCTTGTTAGGTCGGTCGAATTCGACGCCAAAGTTGGCCGTTCGAATTCTTAGTGTTGCACTTGTAAAATTCCAATTTTGAACCCAGGACTCCGGATTCAATTTCTGACACCACCAGTAGACTCGTGGCGTCGTTCTGGCATGTTTTCATATAAAGTTTGCTTGATTTGGAGAACGTGGGCCCTGGCACGCATTTCGGTGCAAAGTGGGTCTCACTTTCTGAGTCAACGGGACTTTTTGACGCCGGCTCATCGGAATCCAATTCCGGATATACCGTTGAGTTCGTATCGTCATTCTGGACTCGTTGACATATAATTTGCTAGGTTTTAGTGGACATTGGTTTCGGCACGCATTTCGTTGCAAGTCGGATACCAATATCCGGGCCAACGGGTCATTTTGAGATCGGCTCATCGGAATCAAATTCCGGTTATACCGTTGAGTTCGTATCATCATTCTGGACTTGTTGACATATAATTTGCTGAGTTTGGAGGACATTGGCTCCGATACGCTTTTCCGTGCAAATTAGAATTTTAATGTCCCGATCAACGGACCAATTTGAGATCGGGTCAACGGAATCCAATTCTGGATATACCGTTGGGTTCGTATCGTTATTCTGAATTCGTGGACATATAATTTGTTAGGTTTTGTGCACTTTTATTTTGGCACATTTTTCGGTGCAAAGTGCGTCCAACGTCGGACATTATTTTGGTCCGAAATTACCGTTTTGCCCGTGTCCAAATTAGACTTTTGGACAGGCTATCCTAGCTGATTTGACTATTCTGGACACGTTGGTGATGTTAGTTTTATCATTCGACAACATTTGTAGATTTCTTCCCTTTTTGTGTCATCCTATTATTATAATATTTTCTCCTTTTGGTTGTTTTAGAGACCCGTCGATTTCAGTGATTTCTAAATCATTGAAATTCATAAGTTGACCTTGTAGATGTTTATAAAGACTAGCTTGACCATGGTTGACTACTTTGACTAGACGTCGAAGTAGAGTCAACATTTGACCTAGGTTAGACTAGTTTTGACCCTGGTTGACCACAGTTGACTATTTTGACCAAAGTCAACCGGAAGTCAATCGTAGCCTAAAATTGACTAGAACTGGACCGAAGTTGACCAGTTGACCAAAGTCAACTGTAAGTCAACCATTGACCTATCTAACCTAGATTAGACTTAGAATTGACCGGAGTTGACCAGTTGACCAAAGTCAACTGTACGTCAACCTTGACCCAGTTTGTCTTAGTTTGACCTAGATGTTAGTATGTCTTTTGACCCTGATCAGTTGTTGTATTATTTTATCTTTAGGTCTGTGGCTTTACTCTGAACCCTGATTCATATTGACAGCAGGACCCCAGGCGAGTACATTCTCTGATAACTTATTTCCAATTTATGATAACTGTTATGATTCATGTACTTAGTGTTGATATGCTTATACCTGACACATGGTTCTCACGGATTGGTATTCTTGGATCCCGACGAGAGATATTTCTCCTTCTTAGGTTGGGATGTATTGTGCAAGCTCCCTTGTAGCTCTTGCTCAATATATGGTCACTGATTCTAGAGAAGGTTCGCGACCTTCTCATTAGAATCCCGTGCAGTGACGTGTCCTGTTTGGATCCATTCTACCAGTTGGGGTAGGGGGAGTAGTAGCGTATGCCTGTGATCAGATCCATCCCACATTCCCGAACAGTGTGAGTCATATACCGCACATATGACTTGCCAGGCCAGTTGTTGACATGAACCCAAGCCGATCACAAGTTGAAACTGCTACTCACACACATTGGATATATGGCTTACCTTGATTTGTGTACATACCATAATTCAGTTCTACTTTCTTGTTCTAGCTCTAGCTCTACAGCTTACCATGCCATGATACATATATGTACACTCCATGATTTTTATTGTATATGCTCTATTTACAGTCTTATAGCTTTTATTCTATCTTGAGATCTGTTATGAGATATATGTACTCGTTCCATCCTGACCGGATATGTTGACAAAATTTTAGGAGTAGTTGTGCCCTCAGTATCGGACTTCATGATGTTGCTAGCTGAGGTGGATCTTACTGTTCTTCTATGTGAGTTGCCTGGTAGTTATCCTTAGTTAGTCTTGTTGTTCCTTCTTTATTTTCCAGTCTTATGATCATTATAGATTCTAGTTGTTCTAGTAATATTCTTATTATTTCTTGTCTTATCTTCCTTAGTTTTCGTGATGTGACATGAGTACATTTCTAGTTATGGATCATTAGATGTTATAGTTAGTTTAGTGTACTTGACAGCGCTCTACCGCCGATATTGCGGCGTAGGCTGGGCGTGGCCCACGTATTCGTACCCGTATATCTGGGTGCGGGTCGTGACAAGTCCCACATCGGATAGAAGAAGGGGTGAAGTCTCACTCCACTCTATAAATAGAGCCACTTGGCCTCCTTTGAAGGATGCACCAACACTACTAGAATAAGTCAATTTAGCGACGTAATTAGCGACGCTGGACAAAAATGTCGCTAAGTTTTGTGCTTTTAGCGACGTTTTATATATACGTCGCTGAACGTCACTATCAGCGACATTTGAGCGACACTATTTATGTTTTGGACAACTGATGTCGTATTCTAGTTGCAAAACGTCACTGTTTTTTTTTATTCAGCGACGTTTAGCGACGCCACTTTTACGATGTTGCCAGGTTTTAATAAATAGCGACGGTTAGAGACGTCTTTAAATGACGTCGCTAAAAAAATTCATATAGGGTTCTGGCCCGATCGATTTTTTATTTTTTCACCCAAAATTTTCTAATCTCCCGCTCGCGGCGACCCCCTGCCCGACGACCCCATTCCTCCGACGACTCACTCCCTCCGATGACCACCCGACCAGTCTCCTCCGCCGCTGCTCCAGCCCCGGCGACCCCGACCCAACCCCAACGCTGTGTCGGTAAACCCTAACCTATCTCCCTTTTTCTGATGCGACACAGACACGACCCTTTGACACACACGTGGACACTTTGACACACAAGTGGACACTTTGACACATACTGTGACACTATAATACTTTGACACTTTGACTTATGTCAGAGCTAATCGTCGAGCTTGGGTCCCCATGGACCTACGCATCAATTGGGGGTTCGAATACCAGAGCTCATGTAACCATGTCCCTAGCTAAGGTATTGTTACAAGTGTAAGGTTCATGTGTTAAGTAATTATTCAGTCCCTTAAATAGCAGCCATCACGTGTTCATTACTACTGTGCAGTCCACTCCTATGGTTGTAACAATTTCCATTGATGTTAGTATCAGTTGAAGGAAGAGGAATGGCTCAGGTTAGAAGTGGGTATTGGTTTAGCCCGGGTCCTGTACTGCCTATGAGGACAGTCCCTGTCACAATTGGGTATCAATCCACTTACATGAATCTGTCCTGCATACCATAGAGCATATCATGTTTCAGTCCACCCTAGGTATGTGTTCAGCCCACATGTGCCTATTGCATTACCTGTCCATCTTGTTGTATAACACACTGCATATCATGTTTCAGTCCACCCTAGGTATGTGTTCAGCCCACATAACCATGTTGCAGTCCATCTCATTAGAGTTCAGTCCATGGGTACACATGAACAGGTAGGTGGAATACAGAACATGTATATTTATGTATAACATTTAACATTATCAGTTGTAATTAGGAACGATTTACACATTAAGAAGTTTTTCCTTCTACAAACTACCCAGTTGACAAGGTGGTAACCCTGCCAATTTTCCCTCCAATTTGCACATTATCACTTATGCCAAGCTCGACGATTAGCTCTGATATTCGAGTCATGAGTGGAACCATATTCCCTCCAATTTTCCCCCTTGTGAGGAAATTGATTCTCAAGTTTGTGGTTACCAAACAAAGGAAAGAAACAACTTTTCTTTCCTAGTTCCTTAAATCGGTGAACCAAACGAGGCCTTAGGATAATGTGTATAGATGAGGACTAGGACAATAAGTATAGGTAACTTCAAGATAGGAATTGTTTTACCTATGAGTATAGGTAATGCCTTTACCTAGAGTGACTAGGTAATATATAGGTTTAGGAAGCCTATAGGTTTAGGTAATGGGTTGACACATGGGTATGGGAGATACCTATGTTGTAGTGTATGGGGTATTGAGTTTGGGTATTGGTTTTTACTAGAGTTAAGGATAGGCTAGTGTATAGGTAATTAGGTACATAGGCTATAGTAATAGTTTTACCTATGTGAATAGGATATTGTTAGGGCAAATATATAGGGTATTAGCCTAGTATAGACTAGAATACCTTGGTAAGGCAACGTATGGCCCTAAAAACCTAGGTGTGACCTAGTTTGACCAAGTTTGGCAAGGTATTGACCCAGTTGTCCTAGTGTGACATAGAAATGACTTGGAGACCTAGAATTGACCTAGTATATCATGTTTATATATGATTCCAAAACACCAATTGACATTAACATTCTATATTTAGGTCTTCGAGGTACTGTATCGGATATTTTGGATCCTATTCTATTTGTTGGTTGTGTGTAGACTTTGGTTATTTGGTTGTAGACTTTGTTATTTGGTGTAGACTTGGTTATTTGGATACTTGTTGGTTGTGCCTATTCTATTTGTTGGATCCTATTCTATTTGTTGGATCTCATTCTATTTATTGCGTGCTACATTGTGTTATACTGTTGTTTATGTTATTATTCGTTTCAATTGGATGTTAATGTGCTTCTGTGGTTTACGTTTAGAAGTCAATCTAGGCCAAAGTCAACTCTTGGTCAACTCTGGTCAACCCTAGAAGTCAAACTAGGTCAACTATCACTACTAAAATAACCTATTTTAGCGACGTCAGGAGACATCGCTAAATAAGGAAAATACGTCGCTAAAACCAATTTGCGACGTATTTAGAGACGAAAATCGGACGTCGCTTATAGGCAAGTCGCAGATGTCACTTTCGTCGCCGAACGTCGCTATTCGCGATGCGAAGTTCATTGTCGCTAGACGTCGTAAAATTAGCGATATAGCGACGTATAACTACGTCGCCAACATTGTGACGTAAAGCGACCACTTGCGACGATGTAAACTTTATATATGATGACATGGCATGGCAGCCACGTGGGCAACTTAGCGACGCCTACCGACAGATTTAGCGACGTACACCCTCAGCCCACGTCAGCATATTAGTGACGTCTAGCGACGTTACGTCGCTATTTAACGACGTATAGCGACGTCTACGTTCCGTCGCAGAACGTCGCTATACATCGCAGATATTATAAAAAAATTTAAAAAAATATGATTGATATTTTTGTTATGCTGTGTGTCTATGTTTACAGTGTGTGTGAAGTACAGTGTTCGAACCGTCGACAGTTTCGCTTACTGTTCTATGTTTTATCTTGGATAGAAAGAGCAACAGTTCAGGGTGCACTTCTCAGAGCTTCCTCTTCACGTCCTTCACCTTCTCGGGAACCTTTACGACGTCCCGAGAAAGTGAAGGACGTGAAAATAAACCTCTCAGAAGTGCACCCTGAACTGTTGCTATTTCTATCCAAGATAACACATACAACAGTAATTGAAACTGTCGATGGTTCCGAACACTGCATTTCACATTCGCTGTAAACACAGACACACATCATAACAAAAATACACAATATTTTTTTAAAATTTCGGCAGCACCTCCTTTGTATATCAGATCATCGCTTATAACCCAGCGTAGGTATATTTGTCATCCCCGTCGCAGATATCACAAAGTAAATATCACAATAAAAATAGAAGGCAGTGCAAAGTAAATATCACAGACGCACATCCTCACAAACATCCAATAGAGTCAAATAAAAATAGAAGATGATAAAAAGTCTCCCACCAAGTGTATAAACAACAGTATATGAATAAACAATTTGCCCATAGGGCCAATACATACAAGTCATAAAAAAATCAATAAAATTACTGCGGACCCCTGCCGCACAACTGGGATAGAATGTAGTCATACTGCACCTGGGTGAGCTGTACCGTAGGGGCAGTAGGAGGCAGTGCAATGTCTGGAGTCGGCGCCGGAGGCAGTGCAGTGTCTGGAGTCGGCGCCGTCGATGGACCGGGAGGACGTATCTGCTCCAGCTCTCGCAGTCGCTCACCATGCGCAGCAAGGGTACTCACCACCCTCTCAGTATACTGAGCGAGTGAGGCAGACATGCTCCTCTGTGATCCCTCTAGCTCGACCTGTCTACGCTCTGTGCGCTGCGTAGACTCGGTGAGCGCCTGCAAGCTGGCAGCTGTAGCCTGATGCAGACTCATCAGCTCCTGTATACTGCTCTCGACCGTATCAAATCGTCCGGTGACGATCGGAGGGTCGGATCGTCGCTCGACCGTATCAGAAATCTGCTGCTGCAACTCGCGACGCAGCTCCTCGATCTGACGACGAACATCCTCAGCTCGTGACGACGCCTGCGTAGCCGGAGACTGCGCACTGACAGAGGAGGCCCGGGATGACTCCGAAGCCAAATACGCGCCGTAGGATCCCGTACCGTAGTACGTACCCTTCTGAAGACTGCCAACGACGGTCATCCAGAGCTCGTCCGGCGATGGATCTGTAGGTGGCTGGAAGGAAGTACCAGCCCCTCCCTCTGCTTGCGCACTAGCAGCAGCAGCAGCAGCCGTCTCCTTCTGTAGCCGAACAAACTCGGCCTAGAACATGTTTGCTAACGTGTAAGTGTTTGCTATAGTCTATATTGATATCTATTTTCCTGTTTTCTAAATTATAGTAAATTAATATAAAGAATAGAACGTACATATGCCTGCGTCGCCCTCTCGTCAATGAACTCCCCAGCCCTCTGATGGGTGACCAGGAAGACGGTCACCATGTTCGGGTCCTCATCCTTTTTTACCTGTTAAAATATATTATCTATTATTAGTATTAAACATTCTATCGAACTATATATAAATTAATGTCCGTCATAGGAAACGTACCAGACGACAAAAATGCTCCGTCATCGGAATGGAGCCACCACACCACTTACCGGCGCTCGACCGCGCCACCTTGGCCTTCTCAGACCGCTCCTGGTAACTGCGCTCGCTGAATCTAGCCTTCATCGCAGTCCACTGCTCTGGCGTAATCCAACCCTGGATCGGCCCTCCGGAGCGATCACGACGCTTCTGGTCGTCGATCGCATCACGGATGAGCTTGGCTGCGACGTCAGAAAATTGGCCCTCGATCCTCGCCGCCCGGTGTGGTGGATAGAAATAGGTCCTCTACAAGAAGTAAAATAAAAAAGTTGTATAATATGCACAAATGATTATTAAAATTTAAAAATAAACAAATTTTGTACCTTGAAGTGGGCGAACCAAAAGGCCTTCCTATCTGCGGGAGCATCTGAGTAGTTAATCCAAGCCCCACCATAGTTCTGCCTCAGAAATGTCCCCAGCTGTCTCTGTACTGCAGAAGGCCGATATCTATACAATAATAATTTTTCATGAATATATATGTACATATAATCATTTGAGAAATATATATTAATTAATTAACTTACTTCATAGGCCCGTCCGTCCAAATCTCCATACGCGTCTCGTCCGGGGGAGCGCATGGAGGGTCGCTCTCACCTTCTGCCTGGGCAGGATCAGTCTGATCGCCGTCCTCCATATGCTCGGCATCGGCTCCCCCCATAGAGCCGTCGACAGGAGGAATGCTGGACGGGAGATCAGGGATACTGGACGCGGGATCAGGAAGGCTGGACGACGAGGGAGGAGTCGGCAACCTGCTGGACGCGGGATCAGGATGGCCGGACGACGAGGGAGGAGTCGGCAACCTGCTGGAACTGCCCTGTCCCGGTAATAGACTGGGAACAGAACGATACAATGGCGTACTCGAAGATGAGGATGAGGGTACGGAACTGCCCTCTCCATCCCCACGCCGAGGCTGACGGGACTGGCTAATGTAAAATCCTCCGCGTCGTCCAGATGGTCTAGTCATACCTGATAATAACATATGATAATAAAACAAAAATACATATTTATATGATAGACATCACAGATTTTTGAAAAATATCATGGTCACAGATAAAAGTGTCACTAAAGTGTCACAGATTTATTATTACAAAAATACATATTTATATGATAGACATCACAGATTTTAATCCTCTTCTGAAAATTCATCTAGTTCGTTTAGCTCATCTTCTTCTTCTTCTTCTTCCTCCTCTACATCTTCACTTTCATCTGCATCTTCCTCTTCAGATAATTCTACTTCTTCTACACAATTAGATGTGTAATGAGGAACTTCCGTCGTGTCCACTTCTATAATATTTGTTACAAGAGGTAGTTCATCCTGTTGATAAGCTATATCGTCAACCTCAAAGGTATTTCTAGCTTTGGTCTTGCATACTACCCACCAGTCCGACCTTGTTGTTCCCCGTTTAGGATAACTTGTGAAGTACACGAGCTGAGCCTGACTTGATAGGACAAATGGTTCATAGGCTTGATATCGACGTCGATAGTTTATATCAACAAGACCGTGCTTGTCTACTTTCCAACCTTGACCTTCAATCGGATCGAACCAATCACACCTGAATAACACAATCTTAGCAGGCTCTATTCCATAACTATATGTCAGCTCCACGATCTCCCGTAGCACGCCATAGAAATCGTTGCCCGCATCAACATCTTTGTAGTTCGAAGATCTGATACACAAACAGCTGTTTTTGGTGGAGTCGAGATCCACAAAGTTGTCTCTGATCGGACAAGTTGTTGACTTGAACCTAAACCCATTAACACAGTAGCTTGGCCATATTTTTACAGCATAAATTGGTTCCTTGGCTAGCATTCTAATAGACTCATTCTCAAGTCTTGTGTATGGACGATCGACCTAAATACCACGAAAGAAGCAATTAAGCTCGTTCTCAATCAAGTGCATATACAGAAAGGTAATTACAGAGTTCTCAAGTCTTACATATGCACTCAACCATGATAGAAAATAACGTCTCATTTCTTGTTCTAGTTCTTCTTCTGTTATGTGTGGCCTACCTGACCTCACATCATCATTAAATATGCTGAAAACAACATCGTGCAATTAATGTAATAGTATCATTCTCAACACTATTAAAATAATGTAGACATATTATTTACTTACCCCTCCAGTTTTTCTACTTCCTTCTCGTCGCAGTTGAGTAATACATACACCTGAGCAGCCCTTAGCTCATCATCGTTCATATATCTCTTCTTCATCTTACCCGATGGCTTTCCTGGAGCATTGAATACCTTCAGTATTGTATCATTACTTTCATGATCTCCCTCGTCGTTTCTGGAAGCTCTCGTTCTATTAGTTGCAACATGAGGCTTGAAATACATCGAACAAAAGTTTATAATCTCTTCGAGAACATAGGCTTCACAAATAGAACCCTCGACCCGTGCCTTATTTTTCACCTTTCTTTTTAGGTAATTCAAATGTCGCTCGAACGGGTACATCCATCGATATTCGACGGGTCCACCAACACGTGCCTCATAGGATAGATGAATCGACAAATGCTCCATAGAGTCGAAGAATCCAGGAGGAAATACCCTCTCTAGCTTGTATAGTGTTACCGCAATGCCCTTCTCTTACTTTTCTAGACGATCAACGAGCAATTTCTTAGAACAAAGATCCCTGAAGAATATGCTAAGCTCCGTCAATGGATCCCAAACTGCCTGCGATAAGAATTTCCGAAATGCAATCGGAATTAACCTCTCCATGAATACGTGACAATCGTGGCTCTTCATATCCGTCAATTTGTTTTCCTTCGGATCGACACATCTTCTCAGATTTGACACATATCCGTCTGGAAATTTTAGGCCCTGGATCCACCGACAAAGTCTCACTTTATCCTCCTTGTCTAGCGAGAAAATTGACTTCGGCAGGAACTGTTTTCCATTCTGCTGTATCAAATACAACGCAGGACGTTTGCATATTTCTTCTAAGTCCAACCTGGCCTTGGGATTGTCTTTCGTTTTTTCCTTTACGTCCATCACAGTATTAATTATGTTATCAAACACATTCTTCTCAATATGCATGACATCAAGATTATGTCTGATTAGATTGGTACTCCAGTATGGCAGATCCCAGAATATGCTCCTCTTTGTCCAGTTATGATCTCTACCAAATCAATCGCACTTGTACCCAGTTGTAGGATCTTAGATAGCACTTGAAAAATCTTTAACCTCCTTCTATATCGTGGCTCCGCACCACCTTGGCGGTGGATCACCCTTCTCTACAACGCCGGCACGGAATGCATTCCTGTTCCTTCTGAACGGATGATCTTTTGGCAGAAATTGTCGATGACAATCAAAGAAGTACGGTTTTCCTTCGTGTTTCAAGCAGAAAGCCTTACTACGGTCCATGCAATACAGACATGAGAGACGGCCATGAGTGCTCCATCCAGATAACATTCCATAGACCGGAAAGTCGTTGATGGTCCACATAAGGGTTGTCTTCATCTGAAAATTCTGCTTCCTGGAAACATCGTACGTGTTAGCGCCTACTTTCCATAACTGATTCAACTCATCTATCAAAGGCTGTAAGTACACGTCAATGTTCCTCCTGGGATTGTTCGGACCAAGAATTATAACGGTTAGAAACATGTACTGAGTCTTCATGCACATCCAAGGCGGTAGGTTATACGGAGTGACAATCACAGGCCAGCACGAATACTGGGATCCCAAAAGACCAAAAGGAGTAAAACCGTCAGAAGATAGTCCCAACCTGACATTACGCGGATCTGAAGCAAAATTGGGATACACTCGATCAAAGTGCTTCCACGCTTCTCCATCGGATGGGTGATCCAACACTCCTTTAATCTGTTCTCACATGTGCCAACTCATATTTTCGGCCGTCTCTTTCACCATAAATAATCTTTACAACCGCGACGTTAAAGGCAAGTAGTACATTGAATCGGTCGGTCTTCTTGCAACGATAGACCTTCCTGTACTAGTTGTCTTATAGCGATCAGCACCACAAAATCTGCACACATCTGCGTCCTTGTCGTCTTTATAGTACAGCATGCACCCATTGCGACAGGAATCGATTTTCTGGTATCCCATCCAGAGCGATCTCACCATCCTCTTAGACCGGTAGAAGTCTTTAGGCAACTTAGCACCCGCCGGCAAGATCTCTATAATCAACTCCAACACTCGGTTGTAGCATTCTTGCGACATGTTAAAATCTGACTTAATGCTCAACAGTCTTGTAACCACCTCCAACGTGAATGATCCTCACAACCAGGATACAATGGAGTCCTTGCATTCTCCAGCAACTCCATGAACTGTGCAGCATCGGCGTTCGGTGCCTCCTCAGGTGCATCATGAACGAAACTAGGCCCCGCAGCGTCGAAAACCATGTTCACGCACCCGTCGTCGTATGCATGATTATCTGAAACAAAATTAGGTCCCGCATGCATATATGGCTCAACATAAGGCTCCGGCTCTGATGCTAAAGACACAAGTTCTCCGTGTGCGGTCTACTGATAGTAATTAGGCGTGAAACCCCTCGAGTACAAATGATATGTCACTTCCACTTCTGGATAATATTTCACGTTATGACATTTCACACACGGACACTTAATTTTGGTGCCGTCCATGTACTGAGGGAACGCCTTAGCAAACTGCAGGAACTGCTCTACTTCCGCTATGTATTCATCCCGTACACCACACATATCATCAGGACGACGATTGTACATCCATGAACGATTCCGCAAGTAGTAATTCATATCCATTTGGAAATAATTCTGCAAAGATGGACACACATTATCCAACAGGCACAAATTCGTATATTATGTCTTATTAGGGACACACATTAGTAGCGGACAGTTACTAATATCAATGATATGCAATCTAGGTCAAACTAGGTTGTACTAAGTCAAACAAAGTCAAACAAGGTCAACCTAAGTCAAACAAAGTCAAACAAGGTCAAAGTAGGTCAAGGGTTGACCTATAGTTGACTTTGTCAACTCTTAGTCCAATCTAAGTCAAATATCCTATTTCTAGTCATTACCTACCAAGGTACCGTTTACCTTATCGCTATTGGTATCCCAATACCAATACCTTAAGTTGGTACCCTTTACCTTATCGCTATTGGTACCCTTTACCTTATCGTTATTGGTACCCTTTACCTTATCGTTATTGGTTAATAGTCAATTCAATTTCAGTTATTCAAGGAAATCAGTTGACACATTCAGTGAATTTATCTCAGGAATAGGAAAACCAATCTTAGTCCTACTTACAGTTTAAGGAAAATGAAATCTACAAGGACTGTTACTCAAATAGACCACCTGTTGACTGATACAAGAATACCTATCATCAAAAGCCCCAAACTCGAGCCACACTCCAAACACTGACCCATTTGTGAAAGTAGGACTGAACCTATGTGGCATGGACTGATGCATGGTAGGTAGGTGACTAGACACTTGATGTTAGGGACTGATACTCAAGTATTTAGTCAAGTGACCTCATTTAGTCAAGTGACCTCAGGAACTGAACTCATATTCAATAGGGGACTGAACTAACCAATAAGCAATTTGGGGGCTGAGATTCAAAACTGATTTAAGGACATGCTGGACATCTAAGTTGATAACTAATGTCGATGTGCAAGGGTGGAATGAACTAAAAAGGTAATCCTTCAACCAAACAATACCTAATCTATATATCAATCATGGGACTGAACAACTGAATACAAGACAAATAATAGGACTGGAACTAAATAAATGCCTGGACTGATATGAAGAGATCTGGACTGTAATATGCCAAGCAAGACTGATACACATAGTTGATACCAAAAGGATATGGGACTGAACATTACACTGTGGTAATCCCCCAAACTGGAATGTACAGTGGTAAATGCTAACATGTGGATCAAATATGGACTGTTCAAAGCTCACTGACTGAACAAAGCTAAGGGATTGAATCGATATAAAGGCAATGGACTGACCTACTAAGAGACTAACAATGTATACATTCACACTTACAAACTTGAGCCTATATATATATATACAATGATTGGACAGTCATACATGGTTGATCACATATGGAATAAACAGCCCACACAAATACACACCCACAGTCCACTTAAACCACAAATCCTCCAATCAATATAACTACTTCTATTATACTCTTGTATGCTAGATTATCATACCAATGCTAAAGCTATAGCAAAGCACTCCTAAACTAAAGGTTAAAATTTGAATTTAGAGCATTGATGCTCTTTGAGTCATTTTGACAAACACTTGGCGTGCATATCAATGTCTGTGTGTGTGTGTGTGTGTGTGTGTGTGTGTGTGTGTGTGTGTGTGTGTGTGTGTGTGTACGTGTGTGTCCGTGTCCGTGTGTGTCCGTGTGTGTGTCCGTGGGAGAGAAGGAGGAGGAAGGAGAGGAGTTAGGTTAGGGTTTACCTGAGGAAGAGGAGGTGGAGGTCAGATTGGGGGAGGAGGAGCTCGAGGAGGAGGATCTCGAGGAGGAGGAGCTCGCCGGAGGGGGAGGGAGTCGCCGGGGGGGAGGGGGTCGCCGGGGGTGGGGAGGGCACTGACAGAGGGGGAGGGAGTCGCCGGGGGGTTGGGTTGGGGGGGAAAATTAAAATTTTTGGGGGTTTTCGAGTGAGAGTGAGGGGGAAAGAAGGCAGCGGCGTGCCCTAAGTAAAATAACTTAGCGACGTCACGTGTTGACGTCGCTAAACGTCGCAACCATAGCGACATATACTTATAATATGTCGCTGAACGTCGCTATTCAGCGACGTATTATACTCCTGTCGCAGAACGTCGCTAGCCAGCGACGTTTTGCGACGTGTTTATAAAGAAGTCGCTACTGGCGACGTAATTTCTTGCCGTCGCTACATTACGTCGCTATTTGATGATATTTTAGTAGTGTATGGTCAAACTAGGTCCAACAAGTCTAAATTAGGTCAAATAAGTCATTCTAGGTCTAAACAGGTCTAGGTTATGTTAACTAGGTTTAACAATCGTTCTAAGTCCTAACAAGTCTATATTAGTCTAATCAAGGCTAAACTAGCCTATGCTAGTATATCAAGCCCATACAACCTATACAATACAAAGTCAAAACCAACATCACACAACCTATTATTGCATCTAGGCCTACACATGGAAATCACATATTACATACATATATATATATATACATATAGGCTACCTATAAGTATACCACACATACATATATATAATATATATATATATATATATATATATATATATATATATATATATATATATATATAATGGTACACACACATAATATAATATATATGATACCTACATATATACATAATATACTTAGATGCATATTACATACACATACATATTTATATACATTACATTATATGTATATATACATAGGAAGATAGAAAGATAGAGAGTTCGAAAGAGTGAGGTAAAGGGAGAGTGACAAGTGTGTGATAGAGAGTGAGTGTGTGTGTGTAGGAGTGACTGAAACCTGTGTATATAGGGACTGAAACCTGTGTACAGTGAGGAAAAACAGTGTGTGTATGATTGTGTATCATTCACATGGGTGTGTGTGTATATGGCCTGTGTTCAGCAAAACAGGGAACCAAATGTTGCGTTTACATATTCCAGATTTTGAGGGGACTGTGCAGACCAAATCTCAGGTTTACATATTCCAGATTTTGAAAAACAGTCCTATATTGGTTATGGTTATCTTTTTAAACTGCAGGGAGAAATGGACATTCTGTATTTTTTTTATTTTTTTTGCAGATTTAGCGACGTTTACCGACGTTTACCGACGTCCACCGACGTACGTTTGCGTCGGTAAACGTCGATAAATCTGTAAAATTTTTCAGGGTACCGACGTTTACCGACGTCCTTATACGTCGGAGAACGTCGGTAAACGTCGGTGCACGTCGGTAATCATCCCAGGAATTACCGACATTTACTGACATTTTAAACGACGGTAAACGTCGGTAAATTCCCAGGATTTTATCGACGTGTAGCGACTTTGAACACGTCGTTAAACCACCGACGACACGACGGTAATCGTCGATAAATTTCCAGGTTTTTACCGACGCGTAGCGACGTTAAACATGTCGCTAATCCACCGACGACACGACGGTAGACGTCGGTAATATACCGACGTATATGTATGTCGGTAAACGTCGGTACTTGCGACGTTTGGCGACGTTTTGAAGATCAGCGACTTACATTTCCGCGATAAGCCCAAAACGTCGGTAATTGCGTCGGTAAATATTTTTAGCGACGAAATTTATCGTTTTAGCGACGTCTTTAGGCGTCGCTAAAACGACTTATTCTGGTAGTGCAAGAAGAAAGTTAAAGGGAGTCCGTAAAGTACAGGAAGTCCATTCAAGTCTCAAATATTGACTTACGAGCGTTCCAGAAGTTCTTCATGAACTTGCTGGTTCTTGGAAGCAGATCGTGTTGGGGCGAATCTTGCTTTGAACAACGGTGATCTTAATCACCCCAGCAAGAACCTTTCCTCTTCTTCTTTCTTCTTTCTTCTCCTTCATCTAAGTTGTAACTCAGTTCTGTCCGTCAGCAACTGCGATTGCGAGGAAGAACGTGAGATTTATTTTCTGAACTCGGTTCTGTCCGTCAGCAACTGCGATTGCGAGGAAGAACGTGAGATTTATTTTCTGAACTCGGTTCTGTCCGTCAGCAACTGCGATTGTGAGGAAGAACGTGATATTTATTTTCTGATTATTGTTGCTTTTGTAATCAGATTCATACTATAGTGTTCCTCTTGGATTTCGAGAATTATCAGAAGGTGAAACGTTTGTATGAACCTCTGATCTCGACATGGAGTCTACCATCTTTGATCAAGCCCCAGGACTAACACCTACCATGCTCGGCAACGGCCGTCACGTGGACCTCTTCTGAATCTTTATTGTCCTATGGGCTGAGGCGGGTTCAAGTTCGTCATAGCCCGGAGGACGTGGAGCTCATTCGTCCGGGATATCGAGTCGGATCCTCTCTGAAGCTCGTCTACACCAAGTATTTCGAAGCCCTCGATAGATGGCTGGAGAGAGAGTTTTGGTGATGAAGGAGAAAAGAATTAGAGCCGCTTGTAATAGGCCAAAATAAACTCACCTCGGTTGGGAAATAGCGGAAGGAGGAGGAAGTGACCAGAGAATAGTAGATTTTCAAGAAAGAAAGATACATGCAAGATTGCAGAAAAGGAGCAGCAAAACTCCCCACGTTCACCGACTTCCTCTCCTTTCTTCCTGTAGGTGAAAGAAAGAGGAGGGCATAACCTGTTTTGAGTCAGATATTCTCCACTTATAATGACGTTGCAAGTGTTAACCAAATCCGAAATTGTCTTTTTTCAACAGTCAGAAGCGACAAAAGTGACAGTTTCAAGCCACCTTCAATATACTTTTTCCTATCCAAACAGCTCCTTAGTGGGAGATATGTTGCGAGATGAACCAATGAACATTTTCGTTCGTAGGAGATTCTAATCTTGAATGAGTAGAAAAAATTCGGTTCAAACACACCGAACGTATAATTTCTATTCCTTCCGCTTAAACACCGTTTACTTTTAGTGCCATGCACGGCCTATCTATGAATTAGTTACCGGCATGTGATGCCAATATGCAAAACTTCATGCATATTTATGCTTAAACTTGATGGGGTTCAATTATTTTCTAATATATATTTGATCATTATACATGATAAACTTATCTAAGCATAAATAGTGAAGAATGATAATTAGCTTCAAAAATTCTTACAAGGAGTCTATAACATTTATAAAAGCTAAGATAACTTACCAAAGTATAATATAATATATATATATATATATATATATATATATATATATATATATATATATATATATATATATATATATATATGCGTGAAATCAAACACTTCCAATCACTCTCTTTGAACTTTGAAGTCTTGTAGGTAGCAAAGTGATGGAAGTGGGAAGAACACCATGTTAGCGCATGCAATTGCATAGAAAATCTTTCGGCTCGTTTACTTCTTCCTTAGTGCGACCGACACTCACTCATTGTACTTGATATTCAATGATCGAAGAGGGACGGTGGTGAAAGCTTTTTGTCAGGAAATGGATGATTCCGAACTGCGCCAAAGATATTCCAATCACTCTCTCCTCTTATTATTTGTAGCACATTGGTTGGTAGAGTTTCGTTACACCCCATATGGTGCAATCATAAATTAGGAGGCCACCGCCCTATGTCAACTTCATCCTCTTCCTGACCCATTCATTCGGAGTTCACTTCCATTCACCAAGGGTCTCCATATTGGGTCCCACGCAAAGGTGGGGCCCACATACGCGACGTGCTGCGAGGGGCAGAGACATTTGAGATGGATTGTTAATATTTTGAAGTTTATCAAAAGTTATTGGCATAATTTTTTTTAATGTAAAGTGTTGTCACAAGCTGCTAACCAACCAAATCTATTCACTAAACCAAATTAACACTTTCTACTTTAGCTGAACTGTGGAAGCTAAAGAAACAGAGAGAGTACTGTTGGTGACAAGATATTTTTATTGAAAATTTAACTTAAAGTATGCAAAAAAGGAAACTGCAGGAACTAAATTAAAGAACAAAGAGTAATTGGATTCAAGACACGTTATAAAACAACTGGAGATGATATCCCCACGAACCGTACAACTGGGATGATGGCGAACTATTCATGAGATACGACGAATGCAATGATCTGCGACACCGAGCACCCAGTGACGAATTCAGTTATCGATCACAACTTTGTGTCTAAGGAAGAAGATTGATGGAGGAAATGATGTTTTGGTTCTAGATGATTTTTTTCGAGTTCTCTTTTCTCTAAAGTTTTTTTTTTCCTCAGCGAAAAATGAAAAAACAAAAAGAAAAGTTAGCCGCACCACTGAAACCGTCGTGGTTGTGGAGGACCAACAACTAAAATTTAATTTATTTTACTCTAGTTTGCTCTGCTCTGTGGTGCGCACACGTACTAAATGCGTGACTAATAAACACGTCAAAAGTACCTATTAAATTGTGCACCCTCTCACACTGTTGGCTGGTCTTAGTCCATTTTCCACAAAATTAATTAGTCAAAAAAAACAAAAAGAAGGTTTAGCAGTTTAAATAAAGAACAATACTCTCTCGTATCCAATGTGAAACAAAAATAAATTCCCCTTTATTAAATTATATATTGGCAACTTAGATATTGTTCCAAAAAAAAAAAAAAAAAAAAAAAAACCCAACATATTTCTGGGAAGATGTTTCCAACATCTTTTAGTTTTGTTAGCCAGCATTGAAGAAAGCTTACCAAACTTGAGCAAAACTTTGTGCTCATAACTACAGGGATGAACTGTCCAACCAATATGTATGTAGTCCAACCACCAAAATGCCAACTTGCCAATCCCTCTTCCACAGTCCAGTCAACGTCAGTTCTGCCCACAGCCAACAATAACATTGCTCTGTTCTGCTCTTGTATGTATGTACTTATGTATGGCTTGATGAAATGGTACAATAACTGGCCAAGTCATGGTCAGTCACCGTTCATGGAAGAGACCTAGGAAAGCTTCAACTTCCATGGGCTGAGTTTCACTTCTGAGTGCCAAGTTAAGCCGAGTCATAGAGTAGTTCTTCAAGAATAGTTAAAACCAAGCAACAACAATATCTTGCATGTTATAAAGAGTTGTGTTGTTAGTAAATTTTAATATTAATCGATCATGTACCAATCAGATCTGTGCTAAAAAAAACAATAATGCTAAGTTTACAATCAAATTCTTACAACCTTCTTACAACCTCACTCACCCATCCGTTACATATGGTCCCACCGGGTCCCACCACCTCTCACACCCCCCTGCTACATGGGCTCCACCCGACCCCACCATTTACTCCCCTCCTCCAATCGAAGTCCGACACGTGACAGATTGTAGGAGGGTTGTAAGTATTGGTTGTAGGCATAGCAAAGCTCAAAAAAAAAAAAGCCAACAAACTGTGTAGCTGTAACATCACTATCAAGTCTCAGAAGAGCTGCTAGTTGTTAGTAACAGTCAACTACTCGGGAGCAAGCTGTCGCTTACAATTTATTGCACGCTATATATAATCTCTATCTAGATGTCCTTTTGTACCTATTTCACATCCATAATACTCTTTCTTTTTACCAACATTTCTATCTACATGTCTCTCTATATCTTGATCTTTTGTACAAATTTGACCAAGAAGTTATCATGGATAATGAAAGCTTGGGTTAAGGTTAACATAGGATTAGGATTAGGGATGTGACAAGGAAGATGGTCACTTCAATAAGATCTTTGTAATCACATAATTAAGATATTTTAGCCCCTTCTACAATCAAGAGTGATAATCTAATTCTCGGTAAAACGCGGGGGTTGCTTAGTCAAATATGTCCAAGAAATGTATGTCTTGGCATTTGCATGTTTTGTATCTCAATCAAAGGCTAAGCACATGTCATGACCGGTTCCAGCAAAAATGAAATCCTAGGCGACAAAGTTTAGTCCGATCATGAAAATGAGGGCCCCTATGTAAGGGGATTCTTATGTAATTTTTTTCGAAAGATGCTGAAAATGAGGTTCTTTGTAAATCATGGGGGACCTATGCATATGTTGTTAGTCCCGTGGCGTAATTTTTCGTTGGAAAACTGATTTTGGTGCAACACTTCGAGGAAGGTGCATAACAGAGATCTTGGAGGATTCTGATATACAAAATCAGTTGTGACACTTCGAAGAAGGCACAAAAGAATTCGTAATAGCAGCAGCGAAATCCACTCAGAAACTTTCTGATTAGATCAGAAATGGACTCGTTTAGAACGAGTTCTAAGTGGATGGGCAGAAAATAGAATGGACAAAATAATGAAATGGCCTGCTGGGGTGAATGATCACCGGCGCTCAAATCTTGATTATCCCCACACGAACAGCTTCCAGGAACCAGCAAGTTCGACGGAGAACTTCGGAACACTCCGCTCTTCTGACTCCTCGGATGGACTGAAATGGCGCACAGTTCTCTCTTCTGACTCTCTGGAAATTCGTAAGAAATTTGTGTTCTGTCAACTGAACTGAATGAGAGAGAAGAGAGCGACTTAAATAGACGCGTGTAGTAACCGCCCAATATGCAAAATGTCTGGGACATGAGAAAAACTGCTTTGAACGTTTCGTAACCACTCAAATCGTGTACAGACACGATTTGAGCCAACTGGCACACAGCGTGCGCCAATTTCCGCATAGCACGTGCTAATAGCACACATCGCGCGTAATTGCGCACCGCTGCGCCAACTGCGCACACGCGCACTACGCGCCAACTGCGTGCACTATGCACAAACCGTCGCACAAATCGTCGAGCTAACTGCAGCGCCATCTGACAGCGTCATTAGACCGTACCATCTGGCCACGTGATCAGGCCGTGCCAACTGACGTGCCATATGGTCGCGCGATCGGGCGGCACGAACTGGCGCACGAACGGCAATAGGCTCGCGCAACGAGCACAATTAAAGCACATTATGTGCCTAGCGATGATGCTGACGTACTAAGCGTATAATGTACCAACAAAATGCCACATTACGTCTCATGAGACCATGAGTCCGAGTCCGAGTCACTAAGCCCCTTATGAGGCTTAGCTCCAATGGAATAAATTCTAAAAGCAAAAAATATTAATGCTTTAACATGGAGTCTTATCCTTACCTCCTAGTAAAATCATCCAAATGGTTCCTCCTTAGTGTCACCACCCCATGTGCATATCTCAACAACACATACCAAGTATATATATTGAGATACACTTCATGATGCTTTTCCAATATGAAACTAAATAATGCTAGGCATGTATTGAGAGCAAGCTCTCTCTATATGTTAAGGAAAAACTCCAACAATCATCCACATATCTCGATATATGAATTTGAGTGTTTCCTACAGTAACTGTCCATCATGCATTATGATAGATGTCGCTGACGACTTGAATCTTCCTGCTTGGGTCAAACAACAGACTATAATAAAAGAATGGACTAAGCCTTAAATTCTGGAACATAGCTGTAATTCTTTCCACTCACATAATGTAGTCACATATGCTTTTGGATGCACATTAAAGGCCATGTGCCAGCCTGGTTTCAGTATATAATTTTGGACGTCTACAAGTTTAGCCTCAAGAGACGGCATGCTATCTCTGTCCATACACTATAGGATAGTTCTTTATTAAAAAGACATGACATGAATCCTTGCTCTTCCCTTGCGGTACTATGCCGCTATGACATGGCTTAAAGCCGAGACTTTACCCCTACCCGAAAATCTCATCGTAGTGTCATACTACTGTAGCATGAGGTCATAAGCCTCTTTGTAGTGCCAAACTATCCAGCATGAAGCCTTAGGCTTCCTTGCGGTGTTACGCCGCAACGACATGGCTTACAAGGCCGAGGCTTTACTACCATCTGGGTACCTCATCGAGGTGTTGTGCCACTATAACATGAGGACATACTCCCCTTTGTAGTGCTGTCTACAACTCTTTAATTTTATCATACAACATTAGGTTCCCTGCCTATTTGCGGTACTATGTCACCGTGACTTGGCTTGAAAAGTCGAGACATTACCCCTACCTGGGAACCTCATAGTGGAGTCACCCCACTATAGCATGGAGTTACATTCCTTGTAGTGCTGTGCTACCGTACTTCCTGTAAAGCACACCAAACATTCACTCTGCCTGAGAACTCATTAAGGCGTTTAAGCCATCCTTATCACATGACCTATTTTTCGTAAAAAATATATAGTAGACAATAGTGGTTGTAGGTCGATAACCTTTCCAAACCAAAGAGGACATGTACCCACTGTTCTTGATATTTTCTCTGTTAATGGTCCTCCCTTGAACCAAAAGCTTGATGTTTAGTAGATTTTTCTTTGAACTAATAGCATAAAACATTATGGTAGGATTGCAATAACATAATATCAGAATGTCTTTAAGACTATTTTACAAGTTGGGTCATCGATCGACTGGCGCTTGAGGCCCTTTGTGAAAGGATCCGTCAGGTTCTCCTGACTCCAAACATCAATCACTGCAATGACACCTCTCTTGATGGGATCGCGTACTACCCTGTGCTTTAACCGTACAGTTCTCTTCTTCCCATTGAAGAGATCATTTGATGCCACCGCCGCAGTTGCTGATTGTTGCAGTATATCGGAATCGTCGGTATCTGTGCCCCGGCCACTGGAAGATCATACATGAGCTCTCGAAGCCATTCTGTTTCTTCTACTGCGGTATCAAATGTAAAGAACTCAGATTCTATGGAGGAATGAGAGAGCATAGTCTGCTTCTTCGACTTCTACGATATAGCAGCTCTATCTATTAACAAAATGAATTCACCTATGGATCTCTCGCTCTCCAACTCTGAGCACCAACTGGCATCACTGAAGCCTTCTACTACCGATGGATCTCTGTTGTAGTGCAGTACATATGTCTGAGTTTTCTTGAGAATCTTATTACCCGTTTCACAGCTTTCCAATGCTTAATTCCTGGGTTGCTCGTGAAACGACTCAGCATTCCCACGACGAAAGCTATGTCTGGTCTTATGACAGTAGTAGCATACATCAAACTCTCGATGACGCTTGCATACTTCAATTGCCTGATGCTTTCTCTCGAATTAGGCTTCAGCTTCAAATCACACCTGTAAGGCGTATTGATTACTGAAAGATCCTGACACCCGTAGCGTGTGATCATTTTCTTAATATAATTAGACTGTGACAGCGCAAGTCCAGTTTTCATCCGGATGATCTTGATCCCCAAGATCACATCAGCTTCCCCAACTCCTTCATACTGAACTTAGTCGAGTTGAACTTTTTTTTTATCTCCGTGACACAGCCCATATCCGTACCTAGGATCAGCATATCTTTCACGTACAGACAAACGATTACACGTCTTCCATCAGCAAACTTTGTGCAAACAGACTTGTCCGTCTCGCTGACCCTGTAGCCATTTGACCTTATAACATTGTCAAACTTCTCATGCCATATTTTGGGAGCCTGTTTAAGACCGTATAAAGATTTTACCAACTTACATACCTTGTCTTCAAGACCCTTGACGACAAATCCCTCTGACTGTTGCATGTAAATATCTTCGGTCAGCTCGCCATTGAGGAAAGTCCTTTCTACATCCATCTAATGTATCACCAACTTATGTATTGCTGCAAGAGCAATCAACATTCTGATGGTGGTCATCCAGGCTACTGGAGTATACGTGTCGAAGTAGTCGATCTTCTGATTCTGAGAAAATTTCTTGGCTAGCAGCCTAGCCTTAAACTTGTTAATAGTTCTATCTGCTTTCATCTTCTTCTTGAAGATCCATTTGCATCCGATGAATTTTGCTTCTTCAGGAAGATCAAACAACACCCAAGTGTTATTAGAGGTGAATGAGTCAATTTTATTGTCTATCGCCTCTTTTCAGAAAATAGCGTCCCTGGTCTTCATCGCCTCATCATAAGGTAAGCGGATCTGCTTCCACATGATAGATGACAAAGTCATTTCCGAAGTCCTTTGGCCTTCTTACTTGCTTATTTGAAGGCTCAGTGAGTTCTGGTTCAACAGTTGTTTCAACAATAACTTCTTCTTGGACTACGTTCTTATTAGAAACTTCAGTTCCATGTGCACCCTCATTGTTCTTTGGAATATTCGCAAGAACAATGAAATTTATCTTCAAAATATTCTGCGTCGCGAGATTCAATGATATGATTTGATTCAATATCAAGAAAACTCCGAGCATTACTCTTCTTGGCATAACCCAAGAAGATCGTCTTCGTAGTCCTTGTCCCGAGCTTCTGAATCTTCAGATTTGAGAGCTTCACAAATGCAAAATACCCCCATACTCTGTAATGCTCCAATACCAAAATACGTAGGACTAGGAGATCGTATATATGTTGGGTACGTATCGAGAGAACTCCAGTCCAGCTCGAATACGTATAAGCTGTCTAGACTATGATAATAAGTCTAATAATGGCAAGTCAAAACTAAATCTCAATTCACATAAAATAATAAACATCAAGAATGAACAATATGGTTCGTGCTCTGCAGCCCACTAGCATACATGTTCGAATAGACTCGAAAGGAAATACGAGTCTAATAAAGTAGGCTAATAAGCAGAATATATCAAAAATAGAATATGCAGCACGAGATAACAATAAAAAATATGAACTTAAATATATATACCTGAAATCTCGGAGAAACAATCATCAATCCTCCAATGCATTCTACCTCGATAACTTCAACTAATAACTAGAGAGATCACCAGGTCCTCAGGGACTAGCAAGACATATAATATACATGCCTACTGTACAGTAAATAACATGTGAGAAAATAGGGATAACAACTGCTACGACAAGAATAAAGATCTCATGGAAAAACTCTATTATCATGACATGTTATATAAAATAATACTAAGAATGACCACAAAGTGAATCGAATGACCATAGCCCTGTCCTGGTACTCCTGGTCCTATAGCTAGTAGCCCTGCCGTGGTACTCCCTAACTACAGTGAGTCTCTATCGTACTCCTGCCGTGGGTCTCCCGAGTCGAGAGTGGTCAAGTAGTCAATCCCAGTATCGTAGAGGATCAAGTCAATGTAACATGGAACCCGAATTCAAGTCAAAGTGTCATGGCCAGGTGATCGAGGCAAGTTACACAAGTAATGACACCGTCAAAATCATGTGTGGAACCATATAAATACAACAAATGATAAAGATAAGTGATAACGAAAAGAGACATAAAAACAACTCATGGCATGATGGAAAATATGGAAAAGAAAAGGAGACACAAACAAGAAGGATAATAAGAGCTTGCATAAAAGTAAATTGTACAAGTTGGCAAGGTGTACTTGCCTGGTGTAGCGCGTAGAACCAACAATAACTACCCAATCGATGAGCCACAAAAGTACAACTCCTACAAACGACTTCGAATGCTAAAACAGGCATTTTCAACATTTTCGAAATAAGCAAAATAGATAGGATAGGCTACCCATAAGTCCAATTTTGGACAAAAGGGCAAAACAGTAATTTTGGGCCAAAACAGTGTCCACCGTTGGACCCATTTTGCACCGAAAAACGTACCAACAACTACGGTCGCTAAAGTCATCAAATTATATATGGATCCAGTTTGACGATATGAAACCAACCTTATGTACAAAGTGGAATTCCGGTGGGCCGTGCATAAATTTGCCCGTTGGATCGGGTCGCGGCCCGCCAAAATAGCGTTCTGGCCAACCTTCTCAGAATCGGATCAAACTTGGCATACAGGACCATAAGAATGACACAGTCCTATTGGCACAAGTTTCGTCATGATGTGACGAACGTGCACAAAGTTATGGGCTAGTTTACAAAGAGGTCGATACGGGATATCTCGCCGGATACGCTGCAATTTCGTCGCGCACACACGTCAAAATTGAGTTCCGTCGAGTCCCACACATCGACAACATCCATACGCATCTTTCGATGCTCATGGGTTGTGGCCATGTCGCCCGATTTGTCAGGACGGACCCCATATCGGTGGTTTTTTCAAAATTTTAAAACTATTTTATCATATTTTTCTGTGGTTTTTGGAAATGAATTAATCAACATATACGAGATAAAATCAGAAACTACAAAAATGTTTTTGATGCTATTTAGGTTGTCTAAAATTTAGTTCATATACTTTTCAAAAATATTTAATAACTTGTCTGATATTTGCCTTCTAAAAGAAGCATTGGGACCGGTTAGTTCAGTTTCGAATTTCTGAAAAAAATGAGTTTCCATGATTTTCGTAGGAATTTTTCATGGAAATTAAACTTTACGATTAAAGCTACTTGAAAGATTTCGAAAATGGTCAGGTATTCTACGCAAAGGATAAATTTGATCGAGTTTATATCGAGCATATGAAGAGAAATTAAATCGAGAAGTTTGGTACTTGGAGGCTGATAAAAACAGAGCTCCCCTATTTTTTGGTCGGCTCACGGCGGTTCAGTCACTTCTGCGGTGGCTCACGGCGGCACAGCAGGTTGGGGACGGTCGCCAGGGGTCAGGTGTCGTACGAGAAGGCTCGGGGCTAACTGTGGGATCGAGAATTGGCTACACGAGTGCTTTTCGTAGGGTTTTAGCTCTCGAAACCAGTTTCTTGTTTAAACTCGATTTTATATGGATTTGCTTTGATTCAAAATCGATTATTGATATTAAATAGAAGAGGATCTTAATCAAGATCTTGTAGAAAAATTCGATTGTATTTTGGTTAGGAATTGATGGGGTCTCTTAACCTTCTATTTGAATCCTCTGTCGGCCAGGGAGGGGTCGGAGGAAACCTAGGATGAATATCTCGCGAGATTTCAAAAATCTCGCGAGATATTCAATGGATTTCTTCTTATTCTTCTTCTTCTTCTTATTCTTCTTCTTCTTCTTTTCTTTTGTTATATATATACATATAGATATATATTGATATGCATATATAGTCCTTAAAGCAAAACTACATAGATTTATACGCCAATACATTTACTATCTATATACATATATTTATGATAATACACACGTATATAATTCCATATATATATGCCACGTATATTTGCGAACCTAACCAATATTTAATAGGAATTTAATTATACATAACATTTATTCTACAATAAAATTCTATATCTAAATATAGTAATAATTCTCAATCTATTATTCACAACCTTCGAATAGAAAAATTGCCCAATCTATTTAGGAAAAGCTTTCCCATAAAAATATTCATTTACTATCAATAACATTGATACATAACAATTATTTTGGAAAATATTTATTAGACTATTAAAACAAAGCATGAAATATGTATATAAAAGATACATTTACACAGACGTCTCTAGAAGCACTACCTGTCCACATGGGTTTGGGTTTGGTTCGGGTCAAGTCCAGGTTAGTTTGGTAAAATCTAGTCTCCTAAAAAGTCAAAAGTCTTAATAAATACTTAACTAAATCATTTATAGGGGTCAAATCACAACTTTAAATAGTTTTTCTAGTAGGGACACTACTATGTCTAGGCCGCCCTTAGCATGGCTAATACGTTAGTCAAAGCACACATCTACACTAACTGTGCCAAAATTCTTGGTCGATATGCATCTCAACTTAACCATGACTAAGGTTATATATATATAAATAAATATATATATATATATATATATATATAAAATATATATATATATATATATATATATATATATTTATATATATATATATATATATATATATATATATTTATATATATATATATATATATATATTTTATATATATATATATATATTTATATATATATATATATATATATATATATATATATATATATATTTTAAATACTATATATATATATATATATATAATATATATATATATATATATATATATATATATATATATATATATATATATATATATATATATATATATATATATATATATAGTATTTAGGCTATTATAAATATAATCATATATATACAAAATTGTATTTAAATCTATTAGGACCAAAATAATTTCAAATAACTCTACTAAGTTATGGCAATGTAATCATGGCTCTAACAAGTGGGATTAGCTAGGTTAGGGTCCAAATATACTTTCTAGTCAGACCGAACTCAAAAAGTCAGCCCATGAGTCTCTTGTGCCATTCGCAATTAAATAGCCCACTGGGATTCGATTCAGTGGCACACCCTTGGCATGTGTGTCATAGGCTCAAAATAGGTCAAATCCATATATTGGATCAAATGGTTTGGATCTATGTCGAGTTCCGAACTCACGTTGGAAGTTAGGTCTAGAATTACGGTAAATACTCAAATGGCCTAAATTTTATCCGAAGTTGTGCGAAGTCAAAAGAATAATAGAGGACAAGTTTGGGTGGAACATGATATATCAAATTAAAGTTGGACTTGTCTACTTCAAAACTCATGAAGGACGTTTCGAAAGATTAGCATTTTTTGTGCTCCAAAAATCAAAGCTACGAAAAAGGTACACTTATAATCATAATTAAGAATAAAATATAATCTAATAAATAGAAACCATATAAAATAAATAAATAAATAAAAATTCTAAAAAATTAGGGTTCTTACACACTCGAATGATATTAAAGTTAGGTCTGACTTTGAACCAGAGTTCATGAGGAGTAACGTCTGAAGTTGCATGCGATACTCTATTCAGAATAAAAGTGGCCGTTAATGCAGCTTCTTCCTAGTAGCATCTTGGAAGACCCGTAGTCAACATCATTGAGTTTATCATTTATGTCAACGTTCTGTTCTTCCTTTCTGCTACTCCATTAGATTGAGAAGAATACTAAGTAATAGTCTCATTGAAAATTTTATGTTCTTTGTAGAACGATACGAATTCATGAGACCGATACTCTCCTCCTCGATCACTTCTTATTCTCTTGAGTTGTTGTCCAGTTTGCCGTTCAGACTCAGTCCTGAAATCTTTGAACTTCTCGAACGTTTCATTTTTAGCCTTGATCAAGTAGACGAACGCGTATTTTGAGAAGTCATTAATGAAGGTTATGAAATACTTCATCCCGACTTTTGTAGAGAACTGTTTGAAGTCACAGATATCGGAGTGTACCAACTTCAGAAGATCTGTGCTTCGATTAACCCGAGGAAAGGGTTTCCTTGTGATCTTCGTCTGAGCACACACTTCATATTTCTCTACCTTACCCCCACATTTGGAAATAAGTGGTTTGGAGATAAGTCCTGGACTAGACATTCTGTTTATTCTTTTATAATGAACATGTCCTAGTCTATTATGCCACAACTCAAGAGTAAGCAGAATGAACGATTGCATTTATAACATTGTACTGATTTAGAAGCTGAATTTTAAAATTTATTCAGTATAAAATGCTTTCCTGAAGTATGTTCCCTTTATGGGAATCACCATCTGGCCAGCATTGATGTCCATTCTTAGGCCTGCATTACAGAGTAGGCCTCCAGAGATCAGGTTCTTTGCGATAGCAGGTACATGCTTTACACCTTGAAGCGACAGAGAATTTCCTGAAGTCAGCTTCAACACCACCGCCCCGATCCCTTGCACTTCAGCTTGTGCCAGGTTCACCACCATAATAACTTTAGAAGTTGGTGTGCATGTGGTGAACCATTCCTTGCTTGAGCAGAAATAACAGGTGGCACCAGTTTCTACCCACCATTCAGAGTGATCAGCCCCCATCGCAGTGATCTGGGCAATCATTGCAATTACGTCAGTAATCATATAAACCTTACTAGGCTCACCTTGCTCTGATTGCTTGGGCTTAGATTTGCATTTACTCTTGAAGTGGCCCTTCTTGCCACACTTGAAACAAGCCAAATGGGACTTTGGCTTCTGTTGTTTGAAAGAAGTCCCCTCCACTTTCAGATTGTTGAGGTCCTTCTTCTTGCTGCGGGAAGCTGCCTACTTTTCCTTGGATTCCTTGGTGCGGACCAAATTAGCGTTAGCTATCTTTTTAGACAGAGCGTCCACCTTCATTTGAGCCCTCATCTGGTTCTCAACATAGATTTCTTGCAGGAGACCTTTGAGACTGATCTCCAATTTCTTCCTATGCATGTTTCTATAAAACTTGCTCCAACCAGTAAAAAGCTTGGAGACGATCCCTCCAACAATGAACTTGTCATTGAGGGACATCCCCTCATCTTTCAACTTCTGACACAGCTTCAAGGATTCCTTCACTTGACGCAACATCGTCTTCTTATCTTTAAAGAGCCACTTGTGATATTTTTTAACCACAAATATCTTGTTCCTGTTCTTGTCATCTTCGTACAATTTTTCCAAAGACTCCGTCAGGGAGTCCTCCATAGCATTTAGAATTAGAAGCCTACAAAGGCTATTCTCCCTTCTCCATTTGGTCTGACTTTTAGTAACAGCAGTAATTGCGGCTACAGACCCAATTTTTGGAACAGTCGATTCTTCCTCGGTTAGCACGTGATCAACTTTAGCAAGTTGAAGATTGAGACTAACCTTTCTCTTCCAGACTTAATAGTGCTCTCCATCAAAAAATTTTAACTTGCTAAAGTTAGGATTGATGAGTGAAGCACGAAAGTTTTCCATCTTGTGAAGTCAAGCGTTGAGATTGTTAGTCCCGAGACATAATTTTTCGATAGAAAATTGATTTTGGTACAGAACTTCGAAGAAGGTGCATAACAGAGATTTTAGAGGATTCTGATATACAAAATCAGTTGTGACACTTCAAAGAAGACGCAAAAGAATTCGTAATAGTGGCAGCGAAATCCACTCATAAACTTTCTGATTAGATCAGAAATGGACTCGTTTAGAACGAGTTCTAAGTGGATGGACAGAAAATAGAATGGACAGAATGGTGAAATGGCCTGCTGGAGTGAATGATCATCGACGCTCAAATCTTGATTCGTCCCATACGAACAGCTTCCTGGAACCAGCAAGTTCGACGGAGAACTTCGGAACACTCCGCTCTTTTGACTCCTCGGATGGACTAAAATGGTGCACAGTTCTCTCTTCTGAATCTCTGAAATTCGTAAAAAATTGTGTTCTGTCAACTGAACTGAATGAGAGAGAAGAAAGTGACTTAAATAGATGCGCACAGTAATCGCCTAGTAGGCAGAACGTTCGGGAGGGGTGAAAATTGCTTCGAACGTTTCGTAACCACTGAAATCGTGCACAGATACGATTTGAGCCAACTAGCGCACAGAGTGCACCAATTTGCGTATAGCGCGCGCTAACAACACACAATGCGCACAATTGTGTTCCGTTGTGCCAACTGCGTGCACCATGCACAAACTGTCGTGCCAACTGTAGTGCCATCTGGCCGTGCCAACTGGCATGCCATCTGTTCGCACAAATGGCGACACAATAGGCTCGTGCAACGAGCTCAATTTAAGCGCACTATGCGTCTAGTGACGATGCTAAGTACAAAGTGCGCCAACAAAATGCCACATTACGCCTCATGAGCCCATGAGCCCGAGTCCGAGTTGCTAAGCCCCTATGGGACGTAGCTCCAATGGAATAAATTTCAAAAGCAAAAAATATTAATGCTTTAACATGGAGTCTTATCCTTACCTCTTAGTAAAATCACCCACATGGTTCCCTCCTTAGGATCACCACCCCATGTGTATATCTCAACAACACATACCAAGTATATATATTGAGATACACTTCATGATATTTTTCCAATGTGGGATTAAATAAATCTAGGCATGTATTGAGAGCAAGCTCTCTCTACATGTTAAGGAAAACCTCCAACATATGTATAGATCGCCTAGACTTGAAGCCGACCGTGAGCACAATTGCCAATACGGAGCTGCTACGTTGCATGCAATTTATAATTGAGGACATGACTGCCGGCCGACTTGACGGCCGGCTATTGGCCCCTTGATCCGGGTGGGGTCAGAAATAGCAACAAGTGTAATGCCCCACTCCGTACGATGCATTACGATGAGTCATTGACTCGAAGAGTTGCGTTGACCCAATGTAGTATCGATGCAAGAGTTACGTTGGCCCGAAAGAAGCTTTGAGTCGATTCGAATCTATGAATCGAAACGATGAAAGGCATAAGTCCGATTCGAAGAGATATTGATTTTAGTTGACTTCGAGTGCAGGCTACGCTTTTATGCTGAATCATAAGAGGTCGACATTTTGCCTTACTCACTAAAGTGTTCGCAAGACCAAAACCTCGCCCTACAACGGACTGAGGCATGGGCACGGTAGGCCGAATCAATCGAGTAGCTCAACGTAATGGCTAAATCAGAAGAGTTAGCCGTGCAACCAAGTTACGAAATTGAGCCGCATCAGCTCGACGAGACGACAAGGCATATCGTCTTAAGGTGGGCGGGTTCTTTACTCTCTCTCCCTACTCCTTCACGTTTAATAAAATGTATCCTTGTATGCGTAAGTTGCTATCAAGTTAACGAGCATGGCTTGAAACGAGTAAAGGTCTTAGTGTGTGTCGAACATTAAGATATAATATTGAATATTGAACAATTGAAGCGACGTGCATCAAGTGCATGAGTCACGATAGTATATTGATGCTAGAACATTGAAAGATAATATTGAGATGTGCACCAAGTACACGAATCGGAAGAACATCGAATACTATGGCTTAGAATATGGAAATACGGTACCGAGGCGTGCATCGAATGCACGACTCGAAGGAAATAAGATATATGTGTCAAAGTGTACGTATGTTCACGGGACTCATACAAGATGGCTTTGTGGCAAAGAGAACAGTTATGGCACGAATGTTGTGATGGAACTGTCGAATGTGGCACAGTGCCTTCGAGATGGTCGGGACCTTCGGGTCGACATGTTAAGGAATAATGAGTAGGGGCATCGTGCCAATGGAATAGAGATGGGCGAACTTATTTGGTTGTATGAAATCAGAACGCGTTGCATATGGTCAATGGACTTGGAAGTATGGCCCGTGCACGGGCGTGCTTCCCTCAAACGTAGGATCGCCGGGGCGCCAGGACCGTTCGATCGCGGAGGAAATTAAGTGGTATTGGTGGTGCACTTCATTCAGACGGGTTGCGTCCTCCTATTGATATGATAAGCCACAATACCAGTAAGTTTGAAATCTTTTGAGTAGTGGGCTAGCAACCCGTGCCAAAGCGATCACCGACTTACAAGTTAAGATGGCAGTCCATTACGACGTGGAAAGTCGTGACCTTCATATAGATAGGACCGGTAGGCTCACTACAAAAAAAACCTCTTTTACAACATTCCATCTACAACACTTCCTGAAAATATTGTAAATATAGGGGGGGTCTTCTACAACCTTTATTATACAAACGTTGTGAAATACGTGGGTAAACAACGTTTTATATTCAAATGTTACGGCTTCTACAATGGTCATTCTCAAAAGTTGTGTTTACTGTCTTCAACAACGTTTTATTAATATTATAATATTTATTAATTTTTACAACATTTATTTAATGTTATCCAAGTTATTAATTTTGACAATATATATAAAACATCGTCAAATGTCATGTTCAACAACGTTTATCAACTGTTGTACATGTTTCATGTTTCGTAATGTTTGTTCGATATTGTAAAATTAATTTTATTTTACCACTTTATATAAGTGTTGTGTATGTAATGTCGTTTTACAATGTTTAAGAATCATTATAAAAGGGTTATATTCAACAACTTTTATGAATTATTGTAAAAGATGTGTATTTCACAATGTTGTACATTTATCTTCAAAATGTTGCTAGAATAATATTATTTGAAATATTGGTCTTATTAGGTCAGCACCTTACTTGGCTGCTCATGATTAAATGGATTTGTCACATGCTAAAACCCATCACTTCCGCGACTTTGAAAGACAAGCCTAATGTATCAGCTTCTTGCACCAATCCCTTCCGCAGCTTCTTGCTCATCCTAATTTTTATTCTTGTAAAAATCATGACTCCTTTACCTCTACCTCTATTTTACTCTTTAAAATGCTGATATATATAAATAAATAAATACATATTCATTTAAATATATATATAATTATATATGTCAATGACCTCTAGCTCAAGTGGTTAGAGTGAGGCACATCCTCCCAAGAGGTTGCAGGTTCGAGCAACGGAAGAAGCACATTTAATTTCATATGGAGGAATAAATGTGAGTGCAGGTCGATGCGGTGATATATAAGTGCTGGTGCAGGCCTTTGGGCCAGACTGGATGAGGTGAGATACAAGTACGGGTGTGGGCCTTCGGGCTGAGTTTGTAGGCCTTCATGCCAGTAGTCTGTAACACAATTACCTGTTTCAAAAAAAAACAAAAATTATATATATATATATATATATATATATATATATATATATATATATATATATATATATATATATATATATATATATATGCTTTGTAGCGGTTTGATCCTGAGACAGTCCGCCTAGCCAAGGAGGTTATACCTCTCCTCGTTGACCACAAGAGCTAGATGATTTTGATTCGTATATTTAAGTAATGAATCGCTAAAAATATCTACCAACTATCAGAATTTTAAAGCCTAATAATCGGGATAAATAAGTTTTCTTCATTTAATGCTTTTACAATTTATTATGCTTTTACACCCTTGATGATTGATCTTTTTTGTTCAACTATCTTTGTTGAATTAATTGAGAAAGAGATCTCCAACATCAACATTGGTTATTATCGGTAGCAACGATTTAATATTAGGATTAGACAATCCATATCGGTATCGATCGTATCGTATCCATATCGGCTGATACTGCAAAACTATAGGTGTAAAAGATTTCAAGTCTAAGGTGGACGGATAATCCCTCTTGGCCAGCCTAAGGGTTGTTCGATCATTGCCAAACACCGATTTCCTTGATTGATATTCTCAACTTTCTTCTTAGAATAATAAGTATTGAAGTAGCTGATTGCTCTCCTGAAAGCATGAGACCAACCTGTTTTCGAGAAATTATATAGCGGAAGTAGTATTCAGTTATATTAGTTTGTTTAATTCCTTTTTTGAGTTCCTTTTAAGATCTTACAATTGAATCAATAATATCTTTAGTTTGTTTAGAAACAACAAATAAATTTTGGTAGACATGATATTATTTGTTTTTGCAATAGACTGGTTGTTCTATCCCTAGTCGACCCAACATGATACAATATACTATTCATTAGGCAATGTGCTTGTTATTAGAGGTGAGTGTTTTTTTTATTTGGTTTCACCGAACCGAAATAGTCATTTAGGGTATGCATGTTCAGTAAGCTGCACTCTAAGTTTGGTTAGTTTTATATTGTTGTAGCTTTAGAGAGGAGGCGAAGAACACATTCCATGAAGTGCCCTTATAAGTTTTTTTACCTCCTATTGGGTGCTTGGTCAATATGTTATTTGTGTCGTTTAAAAATTATCCAAATTCATTGATAATTTCAGCTTTCCAATCAAGTGAGAAGGCAAATCTGATTAGTCTAACTTTACAAACATGGATATGTTGTTAGTTGTTCATGCTATGGGAAGGTATGGAATACTTAATTCATAATTCAAGTTTCTGATTAGTAATTTTTACTATGGTATCCAACATCGTTTTCTTCAATAAATTATTATGGTCATATATGCAATTTGGTCATGCCCATTATCACGGCTTCAAAAATTATAAATATTTAGGTTTGAGGTATCGACTAAAAGTTTTGATTGTTCTAGAGAACTTATGTTCTTTGGGGATCAACAGGACAGCTAAAATTATTTAGTCAGATTTTTTTGATTTGTCGTCCTTTCTCTCTTTTTGACAATAAAGAATCTTGTAGTTTTTGTACTTATTGTTGGGCTGGTACAAGTTTGTTGTTTGATGCTTGTAGCCCATGGTAGAACTAAATAATGATTTGGTTTGAGGGTTTGGTTCAAGTCTATAATGCTTATCATGCCAATCTGAAGGAACATGTAATTTTGGATCATTGCTGAGTTATGTAAATAAAGTGATTTAGTCATGCTTGTGCATCTAGCATGCAGATCTAGTCCGATATACCTGTTGGGATAGACTAGGTTCAAATAATATAGACTCCAGCAAAAGATATTTTTCCTTGCATATGAAACATAGGCATTTCCTTTTTGCACATTAAATTTTTTGATTTCATATCATAACAAAAAACTTATGTATATACCTTTAAAGATAGAAGAATCTTGCCCGAAATAATCATGGAGAAGGATCTATGCAATCAATACAAATTATTGATGTCTACTATAGATTTTTTTTGTCTTCCTGAGTTCTCGGAGTTTTGAGAGACGACTGAAACTTAACTGAAATGTCTGTTTCTAGGGACCTTAACCCTTTGTATGATGTCTTGATCCAGAAGGATTACAATGAGAAATACTACAGGAAGTTAATGCCTCTTGGCCACAAATATTCTAAGGTACCGAGAATTTTAAAGTGGTAGAACTAATCAATGCATTAGAGTTCCATTATTAGAAGAATTGTGCAGAAGTTGATTTAAAATCCCTTTCAAGTTTAAAATAAAGATTATGCAACTCTTGCGGCATAATATTGTGGGTGGTCAAGATTAGAAGCTGACAAGTAGTAGCTAGTAGCTTGCCAAATGAAAATACAAGAAAATGAGAATCATTATATGTACGTAGGTACCACATCTACATTGATTAACATCCAAGAGATGAGTAGCAAGCAAACTAGCATGCGGAAGGAATAATGTTTCGAATAGCTTACAGAAACAGTCTCTCCATATATTGGTTCTAATAAAATAGAAGTGTCAACTTGCTTTCGAAAAGAGTGTTTAGAAGAATCAAGATATGGTCAGATGATCCAATAGCTAACAGTTAGCTTAAACTTTTGGATACATTGGGCAATTACCAATAATAAATAACAAAAAAATTGAGCATATACAAGGTCCAATATCCCTCGCATGTTTATATCATGAAAGAATCAAAGGTTCAGAATAAAATCTGATGTTCCCTGCGATATTGCTAAGATAGTGACGTGTATGGTTTACATGCATGTTCCACAAGCATGAGGTTCGGGAAAAAAAAGACTTAATTTGTGTATAAAATTACAAATTGTTGAGATACCTTATCAAAGGAATGGTCATCGAGAAGTCTCAACTTCGAAATATACACACAATTTGAAATTTTAGGTGAAAGATCAAAGGACACTGTGATTTTGACCACAGTTTTTATGATCGTAGCTGACCTGCCGCCACGTGGCGGCCTCCTGGCCAGAATTTTAAAGGAGTGAGACTAGGTGTTAACTGGAGAGGCCAATGGTTGGTTGCCACATGGACATACGGCCGCGATCACAAACTGCGGACAAAATATCACTTTCCAAGATCAAAATACTAAGAATAAGACGTCTACATAAAGTTTGGGTAATAAATACATGCATGTGTATCCAGGACGAAAACATGCAGCGGCCACCCCCCAAAAAAAGTTTCTTTTTTTCATTATCTTTTTCTATATTTTGTTGATCAGTCAGCCCACATCGAGCCTACTCCAGCCCATTCCAACTTAAATTTCTGTTGCAAATTAGATCGGGTAACAATATCTTGGAAGAGCGACGAATTAAAACATTACACTAATTTTATCTGCAAAGTATGCTACTTCACAGAGTATGAAAGGTTATCAAAAAGTACTTATTGTTGGCAGTAGCGGAGCTAGAAATTCAATCTAGAATGGACTATGTTAGGACGAGGTGGACGAAAATGTCGCGGGACTCATATTAAACTAAAAAAAAAATCAAATAAAAACATATGAGAAAAATTTCTAAATTTCTTAGGAGGGCTCCGCCATGACTGTTGGTCGACACATATATAATATTTATAGTTTTGGATTTAGTTCATACTAGCTAGAGCCATATGGGCAGACTATGTAAGTGTGTTCCCTTCCCCTGGAGAAATTACTGTGTGGTCCGGCCTCACCATATGACAATAGTGAATGGTGAGTCCGGCTACTAATTTCTTGACACTTGGCATAATATTTGACATAAAAAATTTCAAAAATTTATAAAAAATATATTTAATATATAGAAATTCACTTGACATATAATTAAAAAAAATAGATTGTATTCTTTCAAAAACATTACAAAAAATTAACCTAGAAAATAAAAGAAATGTAGTGATATGCTCGATTATGCCAAGTGTCAAGAAATTAATGGCCGGACTCACCATTCATCATTGCCATGTGGTGAGACCGGACCAAAACCGGACCATCCAATAATTTCTCCTTTCCCTGTCATTAGCTAATAATACCTGAATACCAGATAGGGCTAGCATTGTCCGAATTTGACCCTAATATACAAGTATAATTGTGGTTCAATTTGAGAAGTATATCATAATATCCCCTTGCAATGTCTTGAGGTTACTCGTAACCCCAGTTTCCGATGGTGCATTTATCATAATCACGTCGAGATCTCGTCTCTCCCCGATAATCTGTCATCTCGAAGAAAAGCGAGTTCTAACAGGATATGATACAATAACAATCAGACAAGGATGAAGGAACGAAATTGTGATGTCCAGACCATGTCATTTCCAGTCACAAAGAAGTTCTCTTAGCCACAAAGCATATGTTGGATCATCATATGAATATCCAAATTGTAATCGAGATGGACCACAACCGTACGTGATCATTTTCTCGTCTCAACTCTCAGCCTCCCAATGACATGATGTTATCATGTTTCCCTCCGGGCATAGCCGGCTCCAGGTGAAGGCGGACTACACAGTCGCCTAGGACCTCCTCCCCCAAGAGAATCTTGATTTATTTTTGAAGCATTAATTTTTTTTTGACACGAGAAAAAAAATATGGCCCTGAGGAACCCATGACTTTCTGGAAAAGAAAGAATCAGATAAAACATAGAAAGAAAAAAAAAAAAACATTACTCATATTAAGCCGCCTCTTCTCCTCTCTCCCACCAAAAATCTGGAAAAGAAAAAAATTGACTCTTCCTTTCCTCTTAGTTTATATAGTTTTTAGTATTTGCTAAGCTAATATATTCTATCCCTCTCTCTAAATCACTACTATCATCTCTCTCGATATTTCTGTTTCATTCTGACGACCGGACCTGAAGAGATTTCACGAGTCGCAACAACAAGGAGCCTGATCCTTACTTGAGTGATGTTGAACTTTTTTTGCAAGTACTCTTGTTTGACCCTTGAGTGATGTTGTTAGTGGCAATTATTTTTTATAATTTTTTGTCCACGTATATGAATAATTTAAATTCATTGCATCCAAAAAGTTTCTGTATGATTCATGATTCATTTTTTGGAATGTTTCATCCATATTCATCTTCATTTTTGCAGAAGATGAAAAACTTTAGGACCCTTGGCATAATATTTTTCATCTTTATTTTGCAGTTGACAACTTTGTATATGAATTTTTTTTTCTAAGTTTTGTATACATATTCTACCAGTTGTTTATAGTATAATGTGAATACATCCAGCACCCTGTTATAAATTTAGAATTTTGCAGTTGCTTATGACTAATTATATTATATTTTGGAATTGTTGGTTTTGAATTTATAAACAAAAATTATATAAAGGAGTGAGGGTTTTATTTTTGAGACTTGTCTAGGACCTCCAAAATGCTGGAACCGGCCCTGCCTCGGGGACCTTAATATATCATATAGATAACTTTTTGTTGGGATTTCTGAACAAATCTTCGTTTTTTAAATCTGTAAAATAATAAACTTAATTAAATGTTACCGGCCTTCGGGGAAGTCGCGCACGAAGCACTGCCCTAAGAGATAGTCCGGGTCTATGTACAGACTGGATCCGAACGCTCCTAGTGGTAAAATCTCCGGTCTACTGGAATCTCTTTGCCGCACACGACTTGGAGAGGATGACCCCGACTTAGCTCTGCCCAGAGCGACAACGAAGAACTGAATTTCGAGAGCGATGAGAAATTTGAGAGAGTTTGTGCAGAGGAAAATATTTTTGTGTCTTGAGAACAAAAAAGAGAGCTCACTTTATAGGCTTGCAATGGAGAGGAGAATTAAACTTAGTTTTAATTAGCTGATTTAATTCGAACGTTACAAAGAGTTTTCTGCACATGGTTCATTGAACCTGGACTGAATATGAATATTGAACGTTACGGAATTAAAAAAGTTTGTAACGGTCAGAAATATTTGAAAGACGCAAAAAATCTTTAGGATCTCAGTCCGAACCCGGTGAGAAAATCAGATCGGCATTCGGCGTCCGCAGGTGTGGGCACGTACCCGTACCCGTTACGCGCGCCGAACCGAACCGAGCCGAGCCGGGCCGAGCGACGGCGGCGGCGCGCACGTGTGGCCCATTGGGCTCCCACACTAATCTTCAAAGAAGCAAAGTGGAAGAAAGGAATATATGCACAGTGAAAGCTATATAATTGGCCGATGTGGGACTATTGAGCTTTTGTAAAGAAAGCTACAGCTAACAATTCCCCCCCAAAAGCTCAAGTTCCAAGATAATATAAAGAAGGAGAATAAGATAAGAGTAAGAGAATTTCTGGGCAGTTGTATACTATGCATAAATGAGATGAACTACAGCCTTGAATCTCACGTAGTGACTATTATCTTTGTCTGAAGAAGAGCTTGATGGACTACGCCTTGAATCAGTCTTCTTGAACCAGATTCAGACTATAGCACACATAGTACGCTAGAGGTACTTGGGTCTATCGGGTGGCGCGTTTGGTTGGCCATGCGCACTTTTACACATTCATGAGAGTTGTCTAGGATCATCCTGTCCTATAGTCGCGGCCCTCACGACCTCTCATATAGGTAAGTCCTTAAGGGTTGGTGATAGGAATCAACCCTGCATATCATGCTTGGACTTAATAAGAGTTTAAACTCACCCTATCCATATCACAAAAGAAACATTATCACCATAGGGATGGGAAATCAATGTACACATGTACAGCCTCCTGAGCTTTTATTTTAAAGATAATTTAATCTCAAGGTCAGTGTTCCATAATAGTCACCTAGTCTAGCTTGTTTCTACCCATTGAACCGGCTTCTTGGGATCTCCAGTCAGACTCGATTGGGTTGCCACTGCTGGTGACTATACTATGGGCTTAACCCCATCCCCCTCGATGATTCTAGAATCAATGTCCTAGACAAACCCTTCGTCAAGTGGTCTGCAAGATTTTTTTTCTGACTTTATATAGTCAAGAACCATATATTTGCCCAATAGGCTCTTTATTGACTTGAAGCGCAGCTGCAGGTGCCTGTTCATCTTAGCATTCACAGAATCATGCTTTAGTAGTTCTATAACAGATTTATTATCACAGTTTATAGAGATTGCAGGAATAGGATGAACATAAACAGGTATATGCATAATAAGATTTCTGAGCCATTCGGCTTATGAACAGGTAGTATCCAAAGCTATCATTTCAGAGTCCATTATACTTCTGGCTATGATAGTTTATTTACATGATCCCCAGGAGATTGCAGCTCCTGCTAAGGTAAAAACATATCCAGTAGTGGATTTTATATCATGTAAATCAGTTATCCAATTTGCATCGGAGTAACCTTCTATGATATCAGGGTGTCTAGTATAATAAAGTTTATAATCTAGAGTGCCCTTAAGATATCTAAATACTCTGTCTAATGCAGTCAAATGAGATTGGTTTGGTTTACTAGTGTATCTATTTAGTCTTCCAATAGCAAATGCAATATCAGGTCTGGTCCTGTTAGTTATGTACATAAGGGACCCTATCATCTGTGAATATCTATGTTGTTCTATAGGTGATCCTTCATTCTTCTTGAGAACAACATTATTGTCATAAGGAGTAAGGACAGGTTCTTATCAAAATACTCAAACTTTCTTAGCATTTTCTCAATTGAATGTGCTAAAGATAGAGTATAGCCCTCTTTGCATTTGGACACTTGCATTCCTAGGATCAGGTTTGCTTCACTTAGGTCTTTCATATCAAACTGGTTAGATAAATAATTCTTAGTGTTATTTATCAGTTTCAGTGAAGATCCTAGAATAAGGATATCATCAACATACAAGCATAAAATGACACAGCTTTCATTTGTATTTTTAGAATACAAACATTTGTCATATTCATTTGGCACAAAACCAAATTCTATAATGACTTTGTCAAAATTGTTGTGTCATTGCTTGGGAGCTTGCTTTAGGCCATAAAAAGATTTTTACTAATCTACAAACCTTCTTTTCTTGACCTTTAGCAATAATACCTTCAGGTTGCTCCATATATATCTCTTCTTCTAAATCTCCATTTAGAAATGCTGTCTTTACATCCATTTGATGGATCAACATATAATGAATGGATGCTAAAGCTAGAAGGGTTCTAATAGAAGATATTCTAGCTACATGAGAGTAGGTTTCAAAATAATCTAATTCTTTTTTCTGGATAAATCCTTTGGCTACTAGCCTAGCCTTATATTTCTCTATGGTACCATCGGCTCTAAGTTTTTTCTTGAAGATCCACTTACAACCTATGGGTTTACTACCTAAAGGAAGGTCTGCTAAAAACCAAGTATTGTTCTCCATGATGGAGTTGTACTCATTGTTAATAACTTCTTTCCAGAAAGGAGCATCAGGAGAGGATATGGCTTCTTCATAAGTTGAGGGATCATCCTCTATAAAAAAAGTGAAGAATCCTTCTCTTAAATTCTTTTCAATCCTTTCTCTTTTACTCCTTCTAGGTTCCATGACTTGTTCAGATTGAGAATTAGGCATTTGTTCATGAGAACTAGTAGACAGAGTAAGAGAAGGGTTAGAGGAAGATGAAGGGATTCTATCCTTGAAGGGAAAAATGTTCTCAAAGTAAACTGCATCTCTAGCTTCAATGATTGTGTTATTATAGATTTCATTTACTTCAGAATGGGTTACAAAAAATCTATTGGCATTACTATCTAGGGCATATCCTATGAATACAGCATCTACAGTCTTAGGTCCTATCTTTCTCTTTTTGGGTTCAGGAATTTCTACTTTAGCTAGACATCTCCAAACTTTGAGGTAATTAATCCTAGGGGTCCGACCTTTCCATAATTCATATGGGGTCTTATCATTAGTCTTACTGGGTATCCTATTAAGAATATAACAGGCTAACAATAAGGCTTCTTCCTAAAGATTATCAGGGGCACCTGAGCTGAGAAGCATGGCATTGACCATATCTAAAAGAGTACGATTCTTCCTTTCAGCAACTCCATTGGATTGTGGTGAATAAGGAGCAGTTACCTCATGAATAATTCTGTGATCTTCACAGAAGTTAGTCATTTCATTTGAGGTATACTCTCCACCACGATCTGATCTAAGGATCATAATCTTTATATCCAACTGGTTCTCAGCTTCAGATTTATAGACCTTGAATCTATCTAGAACTTCATCTTTGGTCTTAAGAAGGTAGGTGTAACGATACTTTGAATGATCGTCTATGAAATTAACAAAGTATTTCCTACCGCCTCGGGTCAAGACCCTATTGGAATCACAAACATCACTATGGATAAGTTCTAGGAGTTTAGAATCTCTATAGACAGATTTGAAAGGTAATTTAGTGTGTTTGGCTTGAACACAAATCTCACATTTGTGTTCATCATCTATAGGAGTCTTAGGGATGAGATCTAAGTTCATCATCCTTTTAATAGATCCTAAGTTCACATGACCTAATCTACCATGCCAAACATTTGATGATTCAATATTTGCAATAAAAGGAGGATTTGAAATTTTATTCATTGTACTTAAAATAAAGTGTCCATCTTTCACAAATTCTTTTCCAATAAACATATCATCCTTATAGAAAACTACTTTATTTGCCTCCATAATAATTTTGTATCCTGAGGCTACAAGGAGGGATCCACTAACAAGGTTTCTTCTAACAGACGGCACATGAAGCACATTATAGAGAGGTAAAATTTTTTCTGATGTCATATTCAGATCTATTCTTCCTCTTCCCATGACTTGTGTCGTTGAGCCATCTCCTAGGGTTACGCCTCCTCTACCTGATTCCTGATAGGTTGAAAAATAGGAGCGACCAAATGAAACGTGAACATTATCTCCAGAATCCAACCACCAATCATCAGAATGGAAAGAAAGGTTTACTACAGGTTGATAGCTTACCGACCTGAAGGAGTTGGAAGACCCATTCAGAATCATGTTAGCCTCTGGCTTGCCTTTTCCTTTGAAGGAGTTCTGGATAGGTTCTTTCTTCCTTTGGAAGCAGTTGATGGCTGTATGGTTGGTTCTACCACACACAAAACAAAATATTCTTTGATCCTGAGTCTGACCAAAGTTTTTAGGTTTTTGGGGTTGAGGGTTTTGGTGGTGATGGTTTTGGTGATGATGGTTTTGGTGAGGATGGTATTGGTGAGGAGGTTGAAAATTCTGCTTCTTTTTGAAGGAGTTTTTCTTGGATTTGGGATGGTTGTTAGACTTAGGTTTTACATGGCTTTCTACAAGGTTTACCTTAGCTATGGCATTAGACCTAGCTTTGGTCTTAGACCTATATTGCTCTTCTGTTCTAATTCTCTGTAGAGCTTGAGAGTATGTAATAGATCCTTGTAGATGTAGTAGGTCCTTTGCCACTTTAGACCAGGAAGGAGGGATTTTATCTATCAAACATCCTATTTTGTGCTCAGTAGAAAAGAAGGTTCCCTTGGCTTGAACATGCCTAAGGTGTTCTTGGAACTCATGGATTTGGCCATTGATAGGTTTGTTATCTACCATGACATATTGGTTGAATGTGGTGGAATTGAATCTATCAATTCCAGCATCATCACAACCATACTCATCTTCCAAAGCATCCCAGAGTTCTTTAGCGCTTTTATATTCAAAAAATATGTCGTAAAGAGACTCAGACATAGCGCTTAAGATTCTGTGGAAGCAATGGTAGTCTATTTCCTTAGGGGTCTTAGGTTTAGAGGAGGTGGATGATTTGGATACCCCCACGTCAGACTCAGTCTCATCAGAATCATTTGAGATGGGTGTAGACCCATCAATGGCTGAAATCAGGCCTAAAGTGGTAAGCCAAAATTTTATCTGGCTTTGCCACCTCTTGAAGTAGGTGCCATTGAATTTAGCAAGCTTTGCAGAAAAGTCTCTTCCTTGGAAGTCATGTTTTCTAAAGTCTGTAAAATTATATTTTACTCAATAAGATGGCTTTAAACTAAAATTAACAATTAAAATGATTATTACTGACCTTTAAAATTTTTAGTTTTTTAAGTTTTGATCAGGTTGGGTTAGCTGTAGGGGCCGGATCCCAGCAAGCGAAGGTTCACTAGTAACACTTAAGTGCCGGTCGCTTAGACGAATTTTTGCCTTGTTGACAGAAGGGCACTTTCGGCTTGTTCCCAAACAAATCTCTACTTTAGAACTTTAAAATTAAAAGAAATTTACTAAATCAAATAACTGTTTGATTTGGCTTAAAAATGAAATATTGAGTAAAGGAAGCTAGAATTGATAGAAAAAAGAAAATTGCTATGGTGTCAATTCTAACAAGATTAGTTGAAGAATAATTTACTTGAGTGATGACAATTATATAAGAATTGTCCAAAGAGTAATATATATGACAATGATCAACCAATGTGAATATTCAAAAAGTAATTGTTAAGAATGTAGCAAATTTACTTAATGTATAACCAAGTAACTACAATGGATTACAATGATCAACCAGATACAATTGCTTAATGAATAAATTTCAGGAAAAAATTTATAGGCTTACAATGGAGAGGAGAATTAAACTCAGTTTTAATTAGCTGATTTAATTCGAACGTTACAAAGAGTTTTAGCACATGGTATGAATAGTGAACGTTACGTGCGCCGAACTGAACCGGGCCGGGCGGTGGCGGCAGCGTGCGCGTGTGGCCCATGGGGCTCCCACACTAATCTTCAAAGAAGCAAAGTGGAAGAAAAGAATATATGCGCAGTGAAAGCTATACAATTGGCCGATGTGGGACTATTGAGCTTTTGTGAAGAAAGCTACAACTAACACTTTCTACGTCAGTGTATATAGAATTTCTACAAACGGTACATACCTGATTATATCATAAAACGTAGACGGTTAGTTTGGCAATATAAGTATTACCATGTTTTTAATTATCCAGACTCACATACAAAATCATGCAAGTACCTCTAAAAATTTATATAGTAAAGAACTCGTTAGGTGAGTGAGAAAAGTGGAAAATTATATATATATACATATATATATATATATATATATTATTTTATATATATATATATATATATATATATATATATATATATATATATATATATATATATATATATATATATATATATATATATATATATAAAAATATATATATATATATATATATATATATATATATATATATATATATATATATAATATATATATGACCTCTAGTCTAGTGGTTAAAAGAGATCACTACTAAAATAAGGCAGATTAGCAACGTCCATATACGTCGCTAATTATGGAAAATACGTCGCTAATCATAATTAGCGACGACTTTAGCGACAGAAAATGAAGGTCGCTTTAAAGCTAGTCGCAGATGACAAATTCGTCGCTCTACGTCACTGTTTGCGATGTCACTGCCGTGTCGCTGGGTCGTCGCAAAGTTAGTGACGGAGAACGACGACAACTTTATGTCGTAAAAATAGCGACGTAGTGCGACTACTTAGTGACGTTTATTTTTGCTTATGTGATGACATGGCATGCCTGCCACGTCAGCAAGGTAGTGACGTACATAGACGTACCGACGCTAATTAGCGACGTATTAGCGACGTCCCCATACATCGCTAAGACGTCGCTATCCGTCGCAGAATCCTGAAAAAATTAAAAAAATATAATGTGTATTTTTGTTATGCTGTGTGTCTATGTTTACAGTGTGTGTGAAGTGCAGTGTTCGAACTATCGACAGTTTCGCTTACTGTTCTATGTTTTATCTTGGATAGAAAGAGCAACAGTTCAGGGTGCACTTCTCAGAGCTTCCTCTTCACGTCCTTCTCGGGATCCTGTACGACATCCTGAGAGAGTGAAGGATATGAAAATGAAGCTCTCAGAAGTACACCCTGAACAATTGCTCTTTCTGTCCAAGATAAAACATACAACAGTAATCGAAACTATCGATGGTTTCGAACACTGCATTTCACATACACTGTAAACACAGACATCACAAAAATATACATTATATTTTTTTTAAATTTGGATAGCACCTTCTTTGTACATCAGATCATCGCTTATAACCCAGCGTAGGTATATTTGTCATCCCCGTCGCAGATATCATCATATATAATTAACAGTCTCCTATCATAACAGTCTGCAACTAAATATCATACATGTACTCAATAAAAATACCAACAAATTAAATATCACAAACATATATATCCAACAAACATACATGTCCAACAGAGTCAAATAATAATGAAAATCAGTGTACAGAACGGTCAATAGGCCCATAGGGCCAATACATACAAAGATGATAAAAAAATCTACTGGATCACTGAGGACCCCTGTCGCGCATCTGGAATAGCATGTACTCATACTGCTCCTGTGTGAGCTGCACCGTAGGGGCAGTAGGAGGCAGTGCAATATCTGGAGTCGGCACCGTCGATGGACCGGGAGGACGTATCTGCTCCAGCTCTCGCAGTCGCTCACCATGCGCAGCAAGGGTACTCACCATCCTCTGAGTACTCTCCTCAATCGAAGTCGATACCTGAGTGAGTGAGGCAGACATGGTCCTCTGTGATCCCTCCAGCTCGACCTGTTTACGCTCTGTGCGCTGCGTAGACTCGGTAAGCGTGTGCAAGCTGGCAGCTGTAGCCTGCTGTAGACTCATCAGCTCCTGTATACTGCGCTCGAACGCATCAAATTGTCCGGTGATCATCGGAGGGTCGGATCGTCGCTCTGCGGTAAGGTAATCAGAAATCTGCTGCTGTAACTCGCGCCGCAGCTCGTCGATCTGACGACGAATATCCTGAGCTCGTGATGACGACTGTAAAGCTGGAGACTGCACACTCACAGAGGGGTCCGGGATGACTCTGAAGCTAAATAGGCGCCGTAGGATCCCGTACCGTAGTACGTACCCTTCTAAAGACCGCCAACGGCAGTCATCCAAAGGTTGTCTGACGATGGAGCTGTAGGCGGCTGGGAGGAAGTACTAGCCCCTCCCTCTGCTGGCGCACTAGCAGCAGCAGCCGCCTCCTCTTGTAGCCGAACAAACTCGGCCTAGAACAATATTTGCTAACGTTTAAGTGTTTGCTAAAGTCTATATTGATATCTATTGTCCTGTTTTCTAAATTATAGTAAATTAATGTAAAGAATAGAACGTACATATGCCTGCGTCGCCCTCTCGTCAATGAACTCCCCATCCCTCCGATGGGTGACCAGGAAGAAGGTCACCATGTTGGGGTTCTCACCCTTTTTTACCTGTTAAAATATATTATCTATTATAAGTATTAAACATTCTATACAACTATATATAAAATGATGTCCGTCATAGCAAACGTACCAGACAACGAAAATGCTCCGTCATCGGAATGGAGCCACCACACCACTTACTGGCGCTCGACCGTGCCACCTTGGCCTTGTCAGACCGCTCCTGGTACCTGGCCTCGGTGAATGTAGCATTCATCGCAGTCCACTGCTCTGGCGTGATCCAACCATGGATCGACTTTCCGGAGCCATCACGAGACTTCTGGTCGTGGATCGCATCACGGATAAGCTTGCCTGCGACGGCAGAAAATTGGGCCTCGATCTTCGCCGCCCGGTGTGGTGGATAGAAATAGGTCCTCTACAATAAGTAAAATAGAAAAGTTATATAATATACATAAATGATTATTAAAATTTAAAATAAACAAATTTTTTATCTTAAAGTGGGCCAACCAAAAGGTCTTTCTATCTGCGGGAGCATCTGAGTAGTTAATCCAAGGCCCACCATAGTTCTGCCTCAGAAATAATCCCAGCTGTCTCTGTACTGCAGGAGGCCGATATCTATACAATAATAAATTTTATGAATATATATGTACATATAATCATTTAAGAAATATATATTAACTAATTAACTTACTTTGTAGGCTCGTCCGTCCAAATCTCCATACGCGTCTCGTCCGGGGGAGCGCATGGAGGGTCGCTCTCACCTTCTTGCTGGGCAGGATCAGTCTGATCGTCGTCCTCCATATGCTCGGCGTCGGCTCTCCCCATGGAGCCGTCGGGAGGAGGAATGCTGGACGCGGAAGGAATGCTGGACACGGGATCAGGAATATTGGACGACGAGGGAGGAGTCGCCAACCTACTGGAACTGCCCTGTCCCGGTAATGGACCGGGAACAGGATGGTACACTGGCGTACTCGGAGATGAGGATGAGGATACGGAATTTGCATCCCCAGCCCGAGGCAGACGGGACTGCCTAACATAATATCCTCCGTGTCGTCCGGGTCTAGTCATACCTGATAATAACATATGACAATAAAACAAATATAGAAATTTATATGATAGACATCATAGAATTTTCAAAAATCTCATGGTCACAGATAAAAGTGTCACTAAAGTGTCACAGATTTATATGATAAAAGTGTCACTAAAGTATCAAATATGATGATAAAACAAACATACAGATTTTATCCTCTTCTGAAAATTCATCTAGTTAGTTTAGCTCATCTTCTTCTTCTTCTTCTTCTTCTTCTTCTTCTTCTTCTTCTTCTTCTTCCTCCTCTACATCTTCACTTTCATCTGCATCTTCCTCTTCAGATAATTCTACTTCTTCAACACAATTAGATGTGTAATGAGAAACTTCCGCCGTGTCCACTTCTATAATATTTGTTACAAGAGGTAGTTCATCCTCCTGATAAGCTATATCGTCAACCTCAAAGATATTTCTAGCTTTGGTCTTGCATACTGCCCACCAGTCCGACCATGTTGTTCTTCGTTTAGGATAACTTGTAAAGTATACGAGCTGAGCCTGACTTGATAGGACAAATGGTTCATAGGCTTGATATCGATGCCGATAGTTTATATCCACAAGATCGTGCTTGTCTACTTTCCACCCTTGACCTTCAATCGGATCGAACCAATCACACCTGAATAACACAATCTTAGCAGTCTCTATTCCATAACTATATGTCAGCTCTATAATCTCCCGTAGGATGCCATAGAAATCGTTACCCGCATCAACATCTTTGTAGTTCGAAGATCTGATACACAAACAACTATTTTTGGTAGAATCGAGTTCCACAAAGTTGTCTCTGATCGGGCAAGTTGTTGACTTGAACCTAAACCCATTAACACAGTAGCTTGGCCATATTTTTGCAGCATAAATTGGTCCCTTGGCTAGCGTTCTAATAGACTCATTCTCAAGTCTTGCGTATGGACGATCGACCTAAATACCACGAAAAATTAAATTAAGCTCATTCTCAAGTGCATATACAGAAAGGTAATTACAGAGTTCTCAAGTCTTACATATGCACTCAACCATGAGGAAAAATAATGCCTTATTTTTTGTTCTAGTTCTTCTTCTATTATGTATGGCCTACCTGACCTCACATCATCATTAAATATGCTGAAAACAACATCGTTCAATTAATATAATAGTATAATAATCAACACTATTAAAATAATGTAGACATATTAATTACTTACCCCTCCAGCTTCTCTACTTCATCATTGTCGCAGTTGAGTAATACATACACCTGAGCAGCCCTTAGCTCATCATCGTTCAGATATGTCTTCTTCATTTTACCCGATGGCTTTCCTGGGGTATTGAATACCTTCAGTATTGTATCATTACATTCATGATCTCTGTCGTCGTTTCTGGAAGCTCTCGTTCTATTAGTTGCAACATGAGGCTTGAAATACATCGAACAAAAGTTTGTGATCTCCTCGAGAACATAGGCTTCCCAAATAGAACCCTCGACCCGTGCCTTATTTTTTACCTTTTTTTAGGTGATTCAAATATTGCTCGAACGGGTACATCCATGGATATTCGACGGGTCCACCAACACGTGCCTCATAGGATAGATAAATCGGCAAATGCTCCATAGAGTCGAAGAATCTAGGAGGAAACACCCTCTCTAGCTTGCACAGTGTTACCGTAATGTCCTTCTCTTACTTTTCTAGACGATCAACGAGCAATTTCTTAGAACAAAGATCCCTGAAGAATATGCTAAGCTCCGTCAATGGATCCCAAACTGCCTGCGGTAAGAATTTCCGAAATGCGATTGGAATTAACCTCTCCATGAATACGTGACAATCGTGGCTCTTTATACCGTCAATTTATTTTTCTTCGGATCGACACATCTTCTCAGATTTGACACATATCCATCTAAAAATTTTAGGCCCTAGATCCACCGACAAAGTCCCACTTTATCCTCCTTGTCCAGTGAGAAAATTGACTTCGGCAGGAACTGTTTTCCATTCTCCTCTATCAAATACAACGCAGAGCGTTTGTATATTTCTTCTAAGTCCAACCTGGCCTTGGGATTGTCTTTCGTTTTTCCCTTTACGTCCATCACAGTATTAATTATGTTATCAAACACATTCTTCTCAATATGCATGACATCAAGATTATGTCTGATCAGATTGGTACTCCAATATGGCAGATCCCAGAATATGCTCCTCTTTGTCCAGTTATGATCTCTACCAGTTGTAGGATCTTCGATAGCACTTGAAAAATCTCTAACCTCCTCCCATATCGTGGCTTCGTACCACCTTGACGGTGGATCACCCTTCTCTACAACGCCGGCACGGAATGCATTCCTGTTCCTTCTGAACGGATGATCTTTTGGCAGAAATTGTCGATGACAATCAAAGAAGCACGGTTTTTCTTCGTGTTTCAAGCGGAAAGCCTTAGTACGGTCCATGCAATACGGACATGAGAGACGGCCATGAGTGCTTCATCCAGATAACATTCCATAGGCCGGAAAGTCGTTGATGGTCCACATAAGGGTTGCCTTCATCTGAAAATTCTGCTTCCTGGAAACATCGTACGTGTTAGCACCTACTTTCCATAACTGATTCAACTCATCTATCAAAGGCTGTAAGTACACATCAATGTTCCTCTTGGGATTGTTCGGACCAGGAATTATAACAGTTAGAAACATGTACTGAGTCTTCATGTACATCCAAGATGGTAGGTTATACGGAGTGACAATCACAGGCCAACACGAATACTGGGATCCCGAAAGACCAAAAGGAGTAAAACCGTCAGAAGATAGCCCCAACCTGACATTACGAGGATTTGAAGCAAAATTAGGATACACTCGATCAAAGTGCTTCCATGCTTCTCCATCGGATGGGTGATCCAACACTCATTCAATCTGTTCTCGCATATGCCAACTCATATTTTTGGCCGTCTCTTTCACCAGAAATAATTTTTGCAACCGCGACGTTAAAAGCAAGTAGTGCATTGAATCGGTCGGTCTTCTTGCACCGGTAGACCTTCCTGTACTAGTTGTCTTATAGCGATCAACACCACAAAATCTGCACACAACTGCGTCCTTATCGTCTTTGTAGTATAGCATGCATCTATTGCGACAAGAATCGATTCTCTCGTATCCCATCTAGAGCGATCACACCATCCTCTTAGACCGATAGAAGTCTTTAGGTAACTTAGCACCCGCCGGTAAGATCTCTATAATCAACTCCAACACTCGGTTGTAGCATTCTTGCGACATGTTAAAATCTGACTTAATGCTCAACAGTCTTGTAACCACCTCCAATGGTGAATGATCCTCACAACCAGGATACAATGGAGTCCTTGCATTCTCCAGCAACTCTATGAACTTTGCAACATCGACATTCGGTACCTCCTCAGCTACATCATGAACGAAACTAGGCCCCGCAGCGTCGAAAATTATGTTCACGCACCCGTCGTCGTATGTATGATTATCTAAAACAAAATTAGGTCCCGCATGCACATACGGCTCAACATAAGGCTCCGGCTCTGATGCTAAAGACACAAGTTCTCCGTGTGCGGTCCACTGATAGTAATTAGGCGTAAAACCCCTCGAGTATAAATGATATGTCACTTCCACTTCTGGATAATATTTTACGTTATGATATTTCACACACGGACACTTAATTTTGGTGCCGTCCATGTACTGAGGAAACGCCTTAGCAAACTGCAGGAACTGCTCTACTCCCGCTATGTATTCATCCCGCACACCACACATATCATCAGGACGATGATTGTACATCCATGAACGATTCCGCAAGTAGTAATTCATATCCATTTGGAAATAATTCTGCAAAGATGGACACACATTATCCAATAGGCACAAATTCGTATATTATGTCTTATTATGGGACACACATTAGTAGCGGACAGTTACTAATACCCATGCTATATCGCACATAAGTTCTTTTGCATCCAACGTGTACACATACGCTATCGATTCTTACTGATGCCAATCTCATTCAGACACACTAGATTCGTTTCGATATCGCCAGGGTCAAGTTAAAAATTATCTTAACATCAATTTTCAAGACTTGAATATAATGTCACCTACAACCGATATCTAAGACCCCATGACAAAGTCAAGTAGATCCCATGAATATAATATCACCTACAACCGATATCTCATTCAGACACACTAGATTCGTTTCGAAATCGCCAGACCATATATATATATAATATCACCTACAACCGATATCTAAGACCCCATGAATATAATGTTCCCATATACATTTAGTATCACACACTAATCAATTACTCTCAACTCTACACACACACACACACACACACACACACACACACACACATATATGTGTAGCTATATATACCTTATAACTTAGTATCTTGAGATACCCAATCCTTACTACACTTGGCTAGATATGTGTAGCTATCATGTACTTTAAAACATTATGCATAAGACTACTCCAGTGCTTAATATCTCGAGGCTTAGCTAGATAGTCAAACCTTGGTAAACTAGTCAAATGGGTCCACTAGTCAACTTGATTTCATTACTCAATATCTAGGTCAACTATAGCTAAACCATGCCAAACCTCACAACTAGAACATTAACCAAGCTAAAACTATCCAAAATCCTCTTTCAACTACAAATCTTATACATATCTTACTAGTACACACTGATTAGGATGACCCATGCCTGCCTACTGGCTCTTGTACACACTCATCTTACTCTTCATAGCTGCTTCCTTTAGAAAACAGGGACAGACACTATTTCCTGTACACAACTATACACCCACACCAATTTAAGCTCTTTCTTCATACACACAGATAATTAACATACACACACATATACCTTACTCCCTCCTAACCTTACCACTAGTCCTTGCCTAAGAGCAGTGAGCATTGGCCTTCTCTTGCCTGCTGGGCTTCCCTGGTATCTCCCAACCTGTTGTATTGCATAAAAGGCATGGCAGACCCTACTATTGCTGCTCTCTTCTATATTCTTATTACACTAGCACCATTCTCACATTCTAAACAGAGTGTACTAACCAAATCCCTTCATCCATAGCCTATCAAGAACCATCCATTCCCATTCACTATACTCCACTATATACAATATATATATATATATATATATATATATATATATATATATATATATATATATATATATATATATATATATATACTTTAATATATATATATATATATATATATATATATATATATATATATATATATATATATATATATATATATATATATATATATATATATATATATATATATATATACTTTAAAATATATATATATATATATATATATATATATATATATATATATATATATATATATATATATATATATATATATATATATATATATATATACTTAGAATTTATGTATCTATCCAATTTTATATGCACATCTTGCACCATGACACCCTTACTGATACCATTACTGTAGCTAACCGATACAAACACTAAACTCTCTAATTTCGAGTACCCAAACTCTAAAATGGACAAATCCAGTACCCAAAGTCTAATTACGTTATAAACCTGGTACCCTTATACAAAATAATCCGTTTTATAATAGTATAGATAAAGTAGGATACAACTCAAATTTTTTCTTATAATTATTACTACATATGATTATATGAGATCTGCCAGTTATAATGACAGAGCCTACCATTCAATTCTCTATTACCATAAATTTTTCATCAAACATTGAATTCACATTTCTATATTCATCTTCTCCATTGTTTATTTTTAAATCTATTTTCAAATAAGACATCTTTTCCACGTATTTAACATCCTCCTTTTATTATAACTTTTATTGTTGATCACAAAAGACTCATTACACAACGGATGGCCAATGGGTTATACTTGACAATATTTTAGTATAGTAGAAGGGAAAAAAATGTTGTGGTAGTTCTTAAAAAAAGGCAATTTGGAAATACCTCAATAAGTGAAGCTCAGATTGGGGGAGATAGCTAACTGATACTAATTGTGTGTGTCTGTGTGTCTGTGTGTGGGAGAGAGAGAGAAGGAGGAGGAGGAGTTAGGTTAGGGTTTACCGGAGAGGGTAGGGGTCGCCGGGGGGGTGGGGGGAGGGAGTCGCCGGGGAGGGGGAGGGAGTCGCCGATAGCTCGAGGGAAAATGGATTGGGGGAGGAGGAGCTCGAGGAGGAGGTGCTCGACGGGGGGAGGGGGGTGGGTGGGTAGGGGTCGCCGGAGAGGGGGGGAGGGAGTCGCCGGGGGGAGGGGGGAAGGGAGTCGCCGGGGGGGGAGGGAGTCATCGAGAGCTCGAGGGAAATTTACGTAATTTTCTAGTTTTCGAGTGAGGGGGGAAAAGGAAACAGGATTGTGCCCTAAGTAAAAAAGTTAGCGACGTCAATTGTCGACGTCGCTAACCGTCGCAACCATTTTAATATAGGCAACATATTTTAGTAATATGTCGCTGAACGTCGCCATTCCGCAACGTAATGTATCTAGTGTCGTTGAACATCGCTATTCAGCGACGTTTTGCGATGTCAATAGAAAGGAGTCGCTATATTGTATATTTTGCGACGGTATTTTATTCCGTCGCTAAACAACGTCGCTAATATAGCATATTTTAGTAGTGGATGCATGCAGTCCGAGTGGTCAGGAGATCGATTCCTAGAAGGAGCGTTAGTCACAACTGCCTTCTTTCAAATATATATATATATATATATATATATATATATATATATATATATATATATATATATATATATATATATATATATATATTCGAAGAAGGTCGATAAAACTAGTATTACAAAACTAGAGTAGTCCCATCCCAGACCCAAAATATATCATCTGGGGCCAAGGATATCTACATCAGTCTATATATTTCTTTGTACAACATGTATACTGAGTGCAAGACCCTCAAAGATTATACGACGATTTTGCTCACATTAAACATGCCAAAGAATAGCTCCGAAGATCAGTCGTATAATTCGTCTGTATGCTCCCTCATTTTCCTTTTTGAGCTTTTACTACATTCATTCCCGAAGCAAGACCCCTATTGTGAGTCAAAGGTAGGCCCAGACATATGCGTTATTGACTCCAGATCTCCCAAACAAAGTAACATCAAAAGAATAGATGATCTTTGGATTCGTCTATTTGCCTACACAAGCAACGCACCTTATCCATACAATTCACCCCAAATATGCTCTGACGATCTCTAGTAAGCAGGCGGTTACGAATCATTTTGACATAAAGAGATCATGACCACCTTTCCTTTGATCCAAACCAGTTCCATCCAATTAACCTCCTCTGCTCTAGTCCTGATTTGGTTTAATTAAAGCCGTCCGAAACGTGAACTTTTTTTTTCATGTCCTCCCAAACCTAATAGTCTTCAGTACCCCTCTTATCGATTTCAACTGCCCGAATATCCACCGTATGTGCCGCCTCTATCAAGCAACCTTGGAAGTCCCATTCTCCATCCATGATAAGGCGGCTAACTGATTCAGTGGAATCACGTAGCTCATAAATATGCCAGCTCTCTATAATCAAACTGTCACCCCCAGTTTTCATGAACAGGCATATTTTGGTAATTTTCCACTTTAAAATTATTTTGGAATTATTTATTTAATTATTGTATTATTTTGGGGTTGTTTGAGTCGGGTTCGAATTTCAACTCATTCCGACTTGTATCGGGGACCCGGGGTAGTGTTGACTTTAGCGGGCCCACACACTAGTTAGCCATGGCCCACATGCTAGTTATTTTAGTTAGTGACTAGACTAATTATTTTGGTTAGTATTAATTTGGATTAGTGGTTTAGGATTGACTAAACTACCCCCGACTTAACCCCTTGCCAATGTATTAGCAAATAGACTAGAGAGGGGCTTTTGGACTTTTTCCATATAGGACAAAATAGCCTATTATGGCCGGCCATGACATGTAGGGGATAGGGACAAGTCACTTTATTATTTTCTCTTCCATTCTCTCTCTTGTTATTTCCCAAATTGATTTGAGAGCAAACCCTAATCAAATCACCACCAAATCCTTCCATTTCTCCACCAAACCTTCATCCTTCCTTCTCCATTCAATCCAAGGAAGGAGTTCCCCAAGTTTGAGAGGATTCGGAGCTCGTTCGTGTCCGTTTGGAATTCCTACGTGTTGGTGGCATTTTGGGATCGATTCGAGCCACCGGGAGGTATAAATCCTTTCCCTCTCTCATTTCTCTCATGCATTAGATTCATTTTGACCTATAGGAATGACCCACATGGTTTGGTGCCCATTGGTGTCCATTTTGTGTCCATTTGGACATTTGTAGAGGTGTCCAATGTGTAGGATCGTTTCCTAATGGGAAAACCCCCCTATTTGGACACATGTGTTTGTTTGTGCATTTATTTTGGGGTGTTCTAATATTATTCCAGATTTTCATGTGTTTAGATTTATGAGTTTGCCAATGTATCATATTCCTATAATCTATATGTGTATATATATATATATATATTTTTTTTATATGTGTATATATATATATATATATATATATATATATATATATATATATATATATATATATATATATATATATATATATATATATATGTATGTATGTGTAGAAGCATGAAAAAGAAGAGAAAAATGATCCTTGCGGCCAAGGAGCCACATGCGGCTCAGGAGTCCCATGCGGCTCAAACACATAGGCAGCTCGAGTGGATTCCATGCGGCCCGCAGAGGGAAGCCACGTGTCTTTTCGGAACAGCTGTACCCAGCGTCATTCAAACACAATTAATGCTCTGACGGCTGACAGCTGACAGCCCTGACGTAAAGTAGTCATGATGACTGACACAAGAGCACTATCTTCCTAGGGAACTGGAGAAAATCTTCACAGCTTCGAGGCAAGTTTATGCGGCCAGACTTGACGAGTTCACGCGGCCAGTGCAGGGAAACCTATGCGGTTCAATCATGAAGGTCCCCCATACGGCTCGGCCATGAAGAAACCCATGTGGCTCGGTCATGAAGACTCTCATGCGGCTCGGCCATGAAGACCTCCATGCGGCTCGGTCATGAACATATTCATGCGGCTCGGTCATGATAACCTTCATGCGGTTCGAGTATAGAGACTATTCATGCGGCTCGGTCATAAAATATTTCATGCGGCTCGGTCATGACGACCTTCATGCGGCCCAAATATGAACGCTCCTCATGCGGCTCAATAATGATGACAGGACACGTGTCCTAAAGATAATCAAATTATGGGTCAGATCCCAATAATTTGGGACACGTGGCAAGATAATGAATTAAATTGATTCATTTAGATTTGCGGACATCAGCAAATAATCATGATGGGGATTTATTGCAATCAACATTAATTACTGACATAATATGGCATAATCCTCACTAAGGGCCCAGATCCTTCACGCTCAAGATTAATGGCCCAGATTGATCATTTACCAAGTCGCCGCCACTTAGAGAATGGGCAATCATTGCAAACCCTAATGATGCCCCTCACTATTATAAATAGCAAGGTGCCATTCCCTTGCAAAAGGATGCTCCCCCAATAATCAGAAAGGAAAATACACAGAGATAAATCCTGAGAGAGAGAAGCCAGAAGAGCAATACGAGGAGAGCAAGAAGAGCATTACTTCGTCAACGCCAAGCATCTCGTTACAGGAGCCAAGGCTACGTCCGATCGTCCAAGGAGTAAGGCAGAGCTGCCGTCGCTTTCCCGAGCTTCTACCGTCACCCCCCAGAATCAAAAATAAACAATTGTACTTAGATTGCTGTACCTAGGTTTTCGTCCCTAGGCTTTCTTTGTACAAGCGAGTTTGTAACGTGAAGTAAAAGTCCAGTCCTCCCATAAAACTATTCTGCTCTTTTATATTTTATGGCAAACACGAAGGCGACTCTGCTGGGGACAAACTTCTCCACGACTGAGGAGTTGGTGACGCAGTCGAATACAGCCAAGCTTGGCTCCACGCAACACAAGATGGTCGTCCGTCTCGACCAACAGGCGTTCGAAGAAATGCTTTCCGACAAGAGCGCTAGCCCGGTCCAGAAGCGAGCCAGCACAAAGATGGCCCGCAAGGAGTGGAGACCCCGATCATTCGTTCCTACTGAAGCTCTTGCAGAGATACCCTATGTCGCTCAGGACGGCGGAGAAGACTCTCCTGCGGCCCCACTTCAGACCATAGACGACTCTGCTGTCCCCAAGTCCGGCAGAAGAAAACATTATGATGCTGGACTTACAGGGGCAAAGAGGAACTCTATGCGATCCGAGCCGCATAAGGGTACTAGCCGCATGAAGAAAGCTTATGCGGCAACATCCGCCAGCCGCATGAAGAAAACTCATGCGGCCACATCTGTCAGTCGCGTAGCTTATGCGGCTACAGTTGCCAACCGCATGGATGAAACTTATGCAGTTACTGAAGTCAATCGCTTACAGAAAACCCATGCGGCCATAATTGTCAATCGCATGCGGCCAGCCTGCACGGTCGTGACTCCTAGTCGCACAAGAACAACTCATCCGACAGCTAAAGACAGCCGCTTGCAGACAGCCTGCATGGTTTCCAATCCTAGCCGCATAGCGTCTGTTCCACGCTTCTCTCGATCAGTCTTCGACCGTCTCTCATGCGGTCCTGACCCTGATGGTTCTCTGGATGATAAGCCAGACTCTGTGGTATCCAACTTGGACTCTTCCTATTACGCACCCGTAAGTGCTAAAAGGAAGAAGTCTAGGGCAGCGCAGGCTCACCAAGTCCAGTCAGCTACCCCAACCTCTGACTATCGGAGCATCCCGCTGATTATCACGCGGGCCTCTAATGGAAAGTTGAATAAAGCTACCCGTACCCTGCCTCCTGCGGCCAATGGGCGGGATAGTCATCAAGCATCTCCCAATAACGAACGAAGGCATGTATACGGGTTACCTTCGAATCAGGGAGCAGGCGGGAGGCCTACACACTCGCGTGCCCGAAATTCCCGAGCCAGCAAAGCAAGTGACTTGCGTGAGGCCATCCTCCACAAACGTAAGGAAAGAGAAGATGCATCGGGGTACGAAGAGTCCTCCCACGGACGTCACTGCACCCAAGTCATCATCAACAGCTGCTGCAATAGCACAACGATGCAAGAAGACCGGCAGTCTGTCTTTCAAAGACTGCAACAACCATCTTCAGAAGACGAGGCACTATCCGTCGTCTCCTGCAATTCTGCTCGGAAAGTCCCCGCTGATGGAAGGGGGAAGAAGATGAATGTTCCCAGCCCGAAGATCTCAACCACTGTGACTAAAAGACTGTCGTCTAAGCGGGTGCCCACTACCGGTGTTTTCCAAGGTAATCGCTCTAAGACGAAATCTGCTACAGTGGGAGATTCGTCGTCCATAACACTGGGGGTTGCTGGAGCTGGGGGTAGCACCCCTCCGAGCCTCCATAACAATCCGATGTTCCAAGAAGACGAGCCTGGGGAGACAACTCTTCCATCAGATACAGCAAACCTCGACGTCCCCGACGACATCCACAACTCCCAAGACGAGGCAAACTCGGAGACTGGGGGTACTGTTCCTTCCGAGTCTGAATCAGAAGGGAACATACCCACATACCCCGATGACTTCTCACTACAGGGGTACGATTCAGGGGGCGCTTCCTCCACCCGTCTATCTCTCCTCATGTGAAGACGGTATTCATGACAAACATCAACCAAGATGGTTCCAGTGATCGCCAGCGCATCGACAGTCTCGAAGCCATATTTCTTGCTTTGGTCAAATCTGTAGACGAGATTAAAGCGGCCCTTCCAACTCTACAAGGAGGGACGCCTGGCCAAACAAGCGCGGGTCCCACGGTCAATGCGGACTCGAATTCGGCGGCACCAAACCCGGGCAACAATCCTCCGGAAACAACAGCCCCCATCGCCCTGGACGAAGCACGCAAAGCGAAAAGAGAGGTCCAGGAGCTCCGAGCCATGTTCCACGCTCGAAAAAACTCTCAAGACCTCAGAATACGGCAACCGTACCCTGCTGCATGGAGGGATGTTCCATTCCCTCCAAGATATAAGCCGTTCAATATCAATCCTTATGATGGCAAGACCTCGGCAAGTCGGTACATCACTTACTTCGAAGTCACCACCGACCATCTGCCCCATGACGATGCCATTCTCACACGATTATTCATCGGAGCATTGGAAGGAGTCGCCTTCGACTGGTATCGCAACTGCCGGACAACTGCATCCACTCCTTCGCCGGCTTCAAGCGCATGTTCTTGGAGAGATTCTACGAAGTAGGACAGGACATCACCATGTCCACCCTCATGGACGTCATCTAAGGGGAGAAAAAGCTGACAAGGAACTACATCGAGCGGTTCCGCCAAACCGCCATGAAGTTGCCCTCTGGAAATCCAGATTCCTCCTTGATTGAAATTTGCCAAAAGAGACTCCTCCCAACAATCAGTCTCTGGATGGGTGAAAGTCAATTCAAGGACTGGAAGACGTTCATCATCAGTGCCACAAGCGCCGAAGAACGATTGAAGAAGGCTCGCCAACTGGGATTGCATATCTCGGATGGAGATAACAAGGGCAAGCGTCCCAACAACGATAATGGGGGTAGCCCCTCCAACAATCGGGACAGCAGGGGAAAGCAGGCTATGGTGGCCGATACGGCACAGAAACCTGAGCCAAAGCCGACAGACAAATAATGGCCGCAAATCACTTACTCCTTCGAAGACGGTCACGTCAAGCCTGTAGGACCGTTGAGCACCTCTAGAGGGGGGGTGAATAGAGTGCGTGTGTGCAGCGGAATATAATCACCAATTAAAAATTTAAACTATGGCAGATATATAAGAGACAGTAAATAGACAAACTCAGTAACACAGCGATATATACTGGTATCCCTCTGAGAGGACTAATCCAGTCTCGAGTACTCTTGCTCGATGTTAATCCACTATGGCACAAGCTTTAACTGAGAGCTTGCAGTCTCTTACAACACCGTGCTTGGTGACGAGCGCACGACCAGCTCCACACACACACACCGTGCTTGGTGACGAGCGCACGACCAGCTCCACAACAAGAAAAGTTGTTGAAACTTGGAACGACCTCTTTACAACTCTTAAGTAACCAAAAGACTCTAAATCAACTCTGATAGTACTGGCTTTTGGCTAAGAGATGTATAGGTGAGATTTGAAAAATCTTAGATCGTTAGAAAACACTTGAGTAATAGAGAAGAGAGAATGAAGAATGAATTGATGATTTGAAATGAAAAGTTCTTCTCTATTTATAGGTGTTTTCTTCAACCGAACTCAGGCAGAACTCGGACAGAGTTCGGATGCAAATATCTCGCAAAGAGACATTGCTCACTGATTTGGAGGCAACAGAAGTTTGAATAACTTTTGACCGAACTCGGTCAGAGTTCGGACCGAACTCGGGCCGAACTCGGTTAGGAGTTCTGTCAGGAGATATTTGAAAATCATTTGAAAAAATAGTTTTCAATAATGTTTTTGGTTATTTGTAAAATCATTTTGAAAGACTATTTTCGAAATATGTTTTTGAAATATTTGTAAACGAAAATACGAATGGTAAATAGGTAGGCTTTTTGGAATGTGGACAGTTTTAACCCTAAGCCAGTATTACCATAATTGATTTTACAGAATAAATCCTAGACTCAATAAAATATAAAATACAGAATAAAATGAGAAATGAGTCTCCAGTAGATTTGATGATGTTGACGCTTTGATTGATGCGGTACATCATCCGTTGAATATGATTTCATGAATCCTGAAATAATTAGCAGTGTTTCCTATATTTTGTGTATTGACTAAAGTGTATGTTGATTATCAGAATCGGGTGTGACCATGGAATGGGCCAACAATCTTCCCCATTTTGATAATTGACAAACTTGAGTCTATACCAAAATATATTTATATCAAATAGAACAAAATACAAAAGTACCTGAAAAAAATGTTTGGATTTTGTTTTTGGATTTGCGCTTTGGTATACTCTTTTTCTCCCCCTTTGTCAAGTAGTAAAATGAATAGGCTCCCCGTAAATCGTGAAGCCAACAATAGACAAATGCAAGACAAAGTGAAGCAAAAAGAAATAATCACAGCATAGATATATATGGAAACAACAGATATAGAATAAACCAGCTCATAATAAACTGAAATAACATAGAAGTTTCCACTAGAAATCCAAAAGTACAACTAATAATGTCTAACTAAACAGTTTAGACATGAAAAGTAAAAGAAACTACTACATCAACTAATCAAATCAATATCCACTAGCCCATAGCTGAATCCACGTCACATCGTGGGGTCGTCCGCACCGGGAGGATCATGAGGGAAGTAGGCGGCAGTCGGGTCGAAATACTGAAAGGTAACCTCATCAGTAAATCAAGGTCCCGGAAAAGCAGGGTGAGGAAGGATGGTGACCGGATGGACTGGATCCTGAGCCAGGCTATAGTGGAGGTCAGCAATACTATTTCTCAGCACCTGGGCCTGAGAAATGTGTCGGAACTCTGAGTCCTGATGACGTTGCATAGAGACCGCAACAAAATTATCGAAGCGCTGGTAGAAAGTCTGATCGAATCCTGGGGCAGGGACCGGAGCAGGAGGAGCATCAGCTGGAGGGACCTCAGCATCAGCAGCTGGAGCAGAAGCAGCTCCAGGTGGTGCAGGAAATCGACGAGAGCGAGTCAGCTCAACAGGAGGAGAGGAGATGGCACACGTCTCAAGATCAATCTCAAAACGTCGAAATATGGAAGCAAGGTGCATAGAATATACTAGATTCCTACCTGCATTTTTGCAGTTAAGCATCCAGGACATCATAGTTTTGGGAACGGAGAATGGGATGCCAAAGTGGATGTGATATAGAGCAGATAGTTCCAAAAAGGTAATTTCATCAGTAGAGCCTTTCTTCGGAAGAAGAGCAGAAAATATCATACGATAAAGCTCATAGAATGTTTGGTTCAGATGTTTGGCAAAAATTCTCCGGGGAGGAGGGTTAGGATGACAAATTAATTCCCTAAAGGAAGCCAGAGTGACATCAGCAGGGAACTGAATGTGGTAGATGTCAACTAATGCATCACCAAGATCAGGAATATGAAAGTATTCACTGATGTCGACGGCGCTAAATTCTAACTCTTGCCCAGCAATGCAAGAATAGAAATTGTCGTTTGGTTTTACCTGCAGATTGTAGTAAAACATACGGACTGTATTGTCATAAATGCTCTCTTGGACCTCGAAGAAATTACGGTATCCAAGTTGGTCAAAAATTTGAGCATATTCAAAGAAAGTAGTAAAATTGACGAAAGCTCCAGAGCAAATACGACGACCAGAGAAGGAGTCGAACCAGAGATCCGAAAAGTCTTTGTGGAGAAACAAAGTAGCATCGTACTCTTCGGGATCTCGAGGTCGTGCTGGACTAAAGAGACTAGCAGGGGTATAGTCAGAGAAAGAGGAAGCACCTTGGGAAGAGGTTCCTCTTTGACGTTTGGGGGCCATGAGGAGATGGATAGAAAATACCTTTGAAGAAAAAAGAAGGAGAAGGAAGATGACCGCCCACTGGAACTCGTCAAACCCTTGCTAAGATGGAGGAAGAGAGGCTTCTAGGAGGAGAGGAAGGCTTTCCACGTTTTGTTGTGAAGAAAAAGTGGAAGGAAAGGTAGAATATATAGGCACTAGGGCCGGCTGTTCGGTTCTGGAAGTTACCACAGCGCCGACCGAACTCGGTCTGAACTCGGTCAGAGTTCGGGCCGAGTTCAGCCACTTGCATTCCCGAGATAAACAGTGCAGGCTGGTAAGTTTAAGAGTTAAATTTAATAACTTTGATTGTTTTAAATAACGATTATAATTTCTGAGTTAACTGTAGGGGTTGTCCCAGCTAACGGAGGTTCACCGGGGAACTCTTAAATACCGCTTCACTTCGACCGTAGCCGTGGTGACAGACATACCCTTTTTAAGTTTGTACCCAAAAATAATTTTCGTTAAAATAAAATATCAAGTCATAAATTCAATTTTAATTACCATATGCACTATGAGTCCGAGAATTCAAGAATGCCGAGCTCACGCCTCAAAATGTTAAAACGGTCTTTAGCCAATGGTTTAGTGAATATATCTGCTAGTTGATGTTCAGTGTCAATAAATTCTAGGCAAATATCCCCGTGTTGTTGATGATCACGAAGAAAATGATGTCTAATTTCTATGTGTTTTGTGCGTGAATGACAAACAGGGTTCTTAGTCAGATTTATTGCACTAGTGTTGTCACAATAAATAGGAACATTTGTATAGTGCAGATTGTAGTCCTCTAGGGTTTGCTTCATCCACAAAATCTGAGCACAACAACGTCCTGCGGCGATATACTCAGCCTCAGTTGTTGATAATGCTACTGAATTTTGTTTTTTGCTAAACCAAGAGACTAAGGTCTTTCCTAAGAAATGACATGTGCCACTTGTACTTTTACGGTCCAGTTTGCATCCAACAAAATCCGCATCCAAGTAACCTATAAGGTCAAAGGATTTGGTTTTGGGATACCATAAGCCAACTGTAGAAGTTCCTTTAAGGTATCGGAAGATACGCTTAACGGCACTAAGATGTGATTCCTTAGGGTTTGCCTGATAACATGCACATATGCAAACGCTAAACATAATATCAGGGCGACTAGCAGTTAAATATAATAAACTCCCAATCATACCTCGATACTTATGCTGATCGACAGGTTTGCCACTTTCATCAGCATCAAGCTTTGTAGATGTAGCCATAGGAGTCCCGATTGGCTTTACATTCTCGAAGTCGTACTTTTTTAGTATGTCCTTCGTGTACTTAGCTTGGTTGATGAATGTTCCGTTCGAGTGTTGTTTGATTTGCAGTCCTAGGAAGAAGTTCAGCTCTCCCATCATACTCATCTCAAATTCACTCTGCATACACTTGGCAAAATCTTGACAGAGTTTTTCATTAGTAGAACCAAATATAATGTCATCTACATAGATTTGCACTAGAAGTATATCATCATTCATGGATTTTATAAATAAAGTAGTATCAATCTTTCCTTTCAAAAATCTATTATCAAGTAAGAAGGCACTTAGGCGTTCATACCAAGCACGAGGTGCTTGTTTGAGTCCATAAAGTGCTTTCTTAAGCTTGAAGACGTGATCAGGTTTTTGAAAATCTTCAAAACCAGGGGGTTGCTTCACAAAACCTCTTCTTTCAAAAATCTATTTAAAAATGCGCTTTTCACGTCCATTTGAAAAAGTTTAAAATCATTAAAACATGCAAATGCGCAAAACATGCGGATGGCTTCTAGTCTAGCAACATGAGCATAGGTCTCATCATAATCAATTTCTTCTTCTTGATTATAACCTTGTGCAACTAGACATGCTTTGTTGCGTAGAACTTGTCCATCTTCACTGAGTTTATTTCGGAACACCTATTTGGTACCAATTATCGATTGACCAATTAGTTTAGGAACAAGTTCCCAAACTTGGTTTCTCTCAAATTGATTAAGTTCCTCTTGCTTGGCAAAAATCCAAAACTTATCAGAAAAGGCCTCTTCTACGTTCTTAGGTTCCATTTGTGAAATAAATGCTACATTTGCTGCTAATTCAGAATCTTTAAGAGATGAACGTGTACTTACACCTTTGGATACATCACCTATAATGAGAGTTTCTGGATGATCTGGCTTGAATCTCAATGATTCAAATCTTTGGGCCATATCCTTCACAAGGCTTTTTTTAGTTCCTGCATCTTCGGAACTTTTATCAGTCCTTGCCTCTTGGGTCAGATCTTTCTCAGAATTCTTCTTAGTCTTTTTAGGTGCATCTTCATTATCACTGTCGCTTGATCTGTGACTATTCAACTCATCAAAAGTAACATTAATACTTTCTTCAACAATCATAGATCTTTTATTAAAAATTCTATATCCCTTACTCTTAGCAGCATATCCGAGAAATATCCCGTCATCTGCTTTGGAGTCGAACTTTCCCAAATTATCCTTGGTGTTCAGGATAAAACAGCGACAACCAAAAACCTTAAAATAAGAAATATTTGGAATTCTTCCAAACCAAAGCTCATATGGTGTTTTCTTCGAGATTGGTCGAATTAACACCCTATTTAAAACATGACAGGCTGTACTAACAGCTTCTGCCCAAAAGTATTTAGGAAGATTATACTGATTCAGCATGACTCTAGCCATTTCGCTTAGAGTACGGTTCTTCCGCTTTACAATACCATTCTGTTGGAGAGTTCTAGGACAAAAAATTCGTGGTAATATCCACTATCATCACAAAACTTTTTGAAGTCAGAATTTTCGAATTTGCCACCATGATCACTTCGGATACGAGTAATCATGAAACCTTTTTCGTTTTGTACCTTTTTACAAAATATCTGAAATTCAAAAATGGCATCACTTTTGTTTGATAAAAAGTAAACCCAAGTAAATCGAGAGAAATCATCAACAATAACAAAAGCATAGAGCTTACCGCCAAGACTAGCGACTCTACTAGGACCAAATAAATCCATATGAATCAACTGCAAAGGTCTCGAAGTACTTACAGCGTTGATGGATTTAAAAGTAGACCTATGTGCTTTGTTCTTTTCACAATCTGCACATACCATATCTCTCTTGAATGGAATTTCAAGGAGTCCTTTTACCAACTTCTTTGTATTCAGACGTGAGATAGTATCCATGTTTGCATGTCCTAGTCTCATATGCCATAGCCAGCTTTCATCTTGATTGGCTACTAGGCACCTTCCTGCATTATTAGTATTCTCCAAAAAAAAACATAAATGTTGTCTTCTCTAATTCCTTTATATACGGGATCACCAGATGACATATCATATATGGTACATTTATCTTTCACAAAATTGATACCATAACCATTATCTGCCAAATGACTTATGCTCAATAGGTTATGTTTCAATTCAGTTACTAGACAAACATCCTTTATTATTGGATAAGGAGAAATACCTACAGTACCATTACCTATTATATCACCTCTCAAGTTGTTTCCGAAGGAGACGTATCCTTCTTTCTTCATCGATAGCGTAGCGAATAAGGATGCATCACCAGTCATGTGTCGCGAACATCCGCTATCGAGAATCTATTTTCTTTTAGCATGAGAGGGTTGAGGGTCCACCTACAAGACAAGTAGATGAATCCTTTGGTACCCACTTTCTGAAGGGTCCACACAGATTAGCTTTAGGTCTCCAGACTAAAGTATGATTTTCAACAAGCTTTCTTGCAAGACAATATTGTGATATGTGTCCGTGCGTACCACAATATGTGCAAGTCAGTTTAGTGGTAGAAACTGTATTTGCAAGCTTGTTTTGTTTGGAGAACCTGTAAGTGAAAGCATGATGGTGTTCGTGTTTCTTCTGTGCTTTCTTGTGTTTAGTCCTTCTAGGTGTATGCTTTGCATTAGGACTAATTTTAGGCTGTGTCACAGGTATTGCCTGTTTGCCTAACATGATTTCTAACTTTTTAGAAATCGCAATAGACTCTTCGTATCTAGCAGTCATATCAAGGAGTCTTTGTTCAGTTACTAGGTGCATCTTCTTCTCTATGTCATAAAGCTTTTGTACTTTGACATAGTCCTTTTCTTTCTTTTCAATATTGAGGATAGCCTCATGATAGTCTGCTTTAAGTTTGGCTATCTCTTCCGTGTTACCGGTAGTAGATGTCTCTTTAATATCTTCAATTAGATTAGACAGTCTAGCTATCTCGGTTGTGTGTGCCTTAATCTCTTTTTGAGATTGCTTATACTTGTCGAGCATAGTTTTGTGATCTTCAAGTAGTTCGCTAAAGGCGTTCTCTAGTTCATCGAAAGTAAAATCATCAAACAAAGGGTTAGATGATACCTTTTCAAAAGCCATGAGACAAACATTTGTATTACTGCAGGGTCTGTCTTCTTCTTCTGAGTCACTGGCACCGTTTTCGTGCCAAATGCTTGTGTTCGCATACTTTCGACCAGATGTAGCTTTTCTGCTTGATCTTGATCTATCGTATGGACTGCTTTTCTTGGTGGTTGGACAGTCCTTCTTCATATGCCCTGATTTCTTGTATCCAAAGCATATAGTTTCATCTTCGTTGCTTTCTTGGACGTCTTTCTTCTTTCTGCTTGTGAACTTTAGATATTTCTTGAAGTTCCTCACAAGTAGGGCTCTTTCATCACCACTTGACGATTCTTTATCGGAATCGTTGTATGTTGATTTTCTTGCTTGGGCTTTGAAGGTAATAGTTTTCTCCTTTGGTGTTGCTTCTTCAAAATCTTGCAAGTCGAGTTCATGGGTCATGAGTTTGCCCATCAGTGTCTCCAGAGTCATAGTGGTGAGATCGTTTCCTTCAATGATTACTGTGGCTTTTGGATTCCAGTTCTTTGTTAGAGCCTGCAGCACTTTCCTGATCTTCTCGTGATTGCTGTAATCCTTGCCAAGAGATTATAGAGGATTAGTTATATCAAGAAAATGAGTAAACATCTGTGTAATTGACTCACCGGGTTTCATCTTAAAAGATTCATACTCCTGTATTAGTCTACTAATTTTGGATTCCTTTACTTGGGAAGTCCCTTCATGGGTTACCTCAAGGAGTTTCCAAATTTCATGAGACGTCTTACAGGTTGAAACTCTGTTGAACTCGATTTTGTCAATTGCACAGAATAGTGCATTGATGGCTCGAGCATCAAGACTAGCCTTTGCTTTTTCAGCATCTGTGTACTTATCATGAGGCTTTTCCATAAGAATGCCTTCAACCACTGTGGGTGCTGGCTTCTTATAACCATCAATAACTATTGACCATAGATCAAAATCAAGAGACTTTAGAAAGAAAGTCATCCGTATTTTCCAGTATGTGTAATTTGTTCCATCAAATAGGGGAGGTCTATTTGTGGATTGCCCTTCACCGTTGAATATAGATTTCACGGCTGCCATATATACTCTCTAAGGTATGTTATATAAGAATATAACCTGCTCTGATACCAATTGTAGGACCGTTGAGCACATCTAGAGGGGGGTGAATAGAGTGCGTGTGTGCAGCGGAATATAATCACCAATTAAAAATTTAAACTATGGCAGATATATAAGAGACAGTAAATAGACAAACTCAGTAACACAGCGATATATACTGGTATCCCTCTGAGAGGACTAATCCAGTCTCGAGTACTCTTGCTCGATGTTAATCCACTATGGCACAAGCTTTAACTGAGAGCTTGCAGTCTCTTACAACACCGTGCTTGGTGACGAGCGCACGACCAGCTCCACACACACACCGTGCTTGGTGACGAGCGCACGACCAGCTCCACAACAAGAAAAGTTGTTGAAACTTGGAACGACCTCTTTACAACTCTTGAGTAACCAAAAGACTCTAAATCAACTCTGATAGTACTGGCTTTTGGCTAAGAGATGTATAGGTGAGATTTGAAAAATCTTAGATCGTTAGAAAACACTTGAGTAATAGAAAAGAGAGAATGAAGAATGAATTGATGATTTGAAATGAAAAGTTCTTCTCTATTTATAGGTGTTTTCTCCAACCGAACTCGGGCAGAACTCGGACAGAGTTCGGATGAAAATATCTCTCAAAGAGACATTGCTCACTGATTTGGAGGCAACAGAAGTTTGAATAACTTTTGACCGAACTCGGGCCGAACTCGGTTAGGAGTTCTGTCAGGAGATATTTGAAAATCATTTGAAAAAAAACAGTTTTCAATAATGTTTTTGGTTATTTGTAAAATCATTTTGAAAGACTATTTTCGAAATATGTTTTTGAAATATTTGTAAACGAAAATACGAATGGTAAATAGGTAGGCTTTTTGGAATGTGGACAGTTTTAACCCTAAGCCAGTATTACCATAATTGATTTTACAGAATAAATCCTAGACTCAATAAAATATAAAATACAGAATAAAATGAGAAATGAGTCTCCAGTAGATTTGATGATGTTGACGCTTTGATTGATGCGGTACATCGTTCGTTGAATATGATTTCATGAATCCTGAAATGATTAGCAGTGTTTCCTATATTTTGTGTATTGACTAAAATGTATGTTGATTATCAGAATCGGGTGTGACCATGGAATGGGCCAACAAAGCCCATCTTGGACATGCTCATACAAGGGGACAGAATTCAGCTTCCTCCACCAAGACGGGAACCGCGGCCGGCAGAGATGGAGAACCCAAAGTACTGCCATTATCATCGCTACGTCCATCACGCTATGCACGACTGCTACCAGCTGAAACGGTACCTCCAAAACCTCATCGATTCGAACGCTTTGGCCATCAATTTCGAAGAGGTAACGGTGGTAGCCAATATGGTGTCGGTACAATTCGGCAGCTTCCCTCCGACGAAAACTCAAGATGGGGTGGTCCCCATCCCTCTGGTGACAATGGAGATTGCTAATCTTCTACCTCACCGAGATCAGGCTGCTGGTCTAGTGTCCCTCACCACATCACGAGGGGAGGTCATGTGGATCTATCCAGACTTGGTATCGGAAGTGACTCGGCCCATATCGTCTTCTATCTGTAAGAAAAAGAATGAAAAAATCAGATCCTGCCGCACAATCTTGGTAGACATCGAAGAAGCTACAGCCGTCGTCACGCGGTCTGGGGCACAATCCCAACCTGTGGTTGACAATCTAGCTGAAGATCATCAACCCACTACAACTGATGCTCCGGGACCGGCTCAGCCTTCGACGACCGACAAGCCTAGGCCGAGGAAGATTCGCTTCGAAAAATCCCTCCGAAAAGAGGCAGCCCAAGGGCTGGAGAGGCCCTACAACTTTGACATCTTGGCACAATTGGCCAACACACCAGCCAAGTTGTCATTATACGAGCTCCTGAGACTCTCCAAGGATGTTCGTGCGGCTTTGAGCGATGCACTCCAAAATGCCGATGCATACCTGGCTCAAGTTAACCTCACGGGAGAAAACCCGCATGCAGATCTCCAAGACAGCGCCTGCACGGGAGCAATGCCCAACATCGTCTTCACTCCGCAGGACATGCTCATCAAAACTAATCTGCACGATCGCCCACTATACTACACTGGATACATCGGCAACGTAAAGGTGGATCGGATGCACATTGATCCTGGCTCTTCCATAAGCATTATCCCGAAGGGTCTGCTACATCATCTCCGTATCCCAATGCATTGCCTGATGCCTACAAGCATCGCCATCAGCGGTTTCATTTCGGGCAGGAGCTACCCTATTGGAAAGATTCGTCTGAAGTGTCAAATTGGCGACCTCCAATCAGAAGTCACCTGCTACGTATGTTATCGATGTAGACACTTCTTACAACATCCTCTTGGGGTGCCCATGGATACACGATTATATGATCGTGCCTTCCACGCTGCACCAGTGCTTCAAATAAGTCGACAAACACGGCTTCGTGAGGGCGGAATTTGCTGATATCAATCCCTTCAAAGGAGTCGAATCTTACTACTCAGACTCCTGCCTGTACGAAAAATCGAAGAAGCATCTTGGTGAAGGAGATGTACAAGCTAGTACCGAGACAGCTACAGGATCAGAAAAGCCTCTGACGATCCACCTCCAAGCTCGCAAACCGGGCAGGTCTGCACCCCTTACCGCCACTCTGCGTAAGAACGCAATCAGCCACTCGGCACAAGAAGAGCAGATGATAATCCAGCTGCCAAGGTCTGGCCAAGTGCCAAGATCCACAACAGGGCCACTAACAATCAGACTGCCGAGAGTCGGTCAGCCACAAACGGAGAAGCTCAATCCCTCCGACAAACCACTGACGATACGCCTTCCCAAGAAGGGTCGTCACCCCGATGCAAGGTCTGACACTTCTAGCGAACCAGCCACTCCTCGCCCCACATCGAGTACCAAACTGGGGGTCGCTAGTCTGCCAACAACTCTACGCTCAGCACCATCAGCTGAACCGCTGACGATCAAGCTCCCCAGGTCGTCCTTTCAGTCTTCATTCACACAGGGGGTAGCCAAAGAGGAACCGAAGCTAGCCAAGTATGTGGCTGCCCACACTGATGTTTCCTCCGCAGATGATGTAATCTCCCTAGAAAAGATACCTTACTTCATCAATAAAGGGCTATCTTTGAACTACCTCGAGCTTAATAAGCTTTGTACAATGTACGCTATGGAACACGATATAGGCACTCACCTAAACACACAGGTGACAAATGTTTACACCATAATCCAGCTTACTCTAGCAGAAGACGCTTACCGAATAATCGAAGGAGGGGACCATCCAATCATCTTCGGCTGGAAGGACGATCCGTATCCCTTCACCATAGAAGAAGTCGACCTTGGATCGGATGCCGGAAGACTATCTCTGTATCTTTATAGCCCCCAATCTAAGTATCTCATGCAGAAACAGGGGTATGATCTGGAAACGACACCGGGTTTGAACTACGGTACTGGACGACGATTACCTTTGAAGCCCCCGGTCCCGGCTGGCAAACTACGGGACTACTATAGCAAGACTCGATGTGGATTAGGGTATGTGACACCCACGACGATCCCTGAAAGTTCAGATGAAGAATGTGACTGGCATTCACATTCGACCGGGTCACCAACTTGTGACTCGGATACCAGCATCGGAGACGTATTCAGACAAGTCCTGTCAGTCAACATGGCATTCGTCGACGCTTATGAAGAAGATGAAGACATTCCGAAAATCCTTGAGCTAGAGCCGTAGGCCCAACAGCTAGATGAACAATAGGAAAAGCATTTCGAGCAAAGAGAACCTTCCACTGAGGATAAGGTCATACAAGTTAATCTTGGTGATGAAGCCTCCCCGAAACCAATCTTCATTAGCCAGAGTCTGACAGATGAAGAGCGAGAGTCGTTGCTCCAACTCGTCAAAGAGTATATCGATGTGTTCGCCTGGAGCTATGAAGATATGCCAGGATTGGACCCCAAGATCGCACTCCACAAACTCAATATTCGTCCGGATGCAAAACCTGTCAAGCAACAGCAACGACGGTTTTGCCCCGATGTCATGAATGCTATTGAAGTCGAGGTCAACAAACTGATAGCCAGTAGCTTCATTCGCGAAGAGCAGTATCCAGATTGGGTAGCTAACATCGTACCAGTTCTCAAGAAGAACGGGAAGATCCGAATATGCATTGACTTCCGGAATCTGAATGAGGCATGCCCTAAAGATGAATTCCCTCTCCCTATCACAGATATTATGATCGACAACACCTGCAGCTTCGAACGTATATCCTTCATGGATGGCTTCTCAGGATACAACCAGATCAAGATGTTCCCTGACGACGAGAAGTACACATCATTCCGAACACCGATTGGTACATATTGCTACACCGTTATGCCTTTCGGTTTAAGGAATGCTGGCACAACTTACCAGAGATCTATGAGCATCATCTTTAGAGACCACTTGCGCATGACAGTGGAATGCTACGTCGACGACATTGCCGTCAAAAGCCGTTCGAAGGAAGATCATCTGCAAGATCTCAGGACAATGTTCGACCTAATGCGAGCACACAACTTAAAGATGAACCCTACGAAATCATTCTTGGGTGTCTCCAGCGGAAAATTCTTGGGTTTCATCATCACTTCTCAGGGCATTCACATCGACCCCGAGAAAATAAAGGCAATCATGGAGATGGGTCCCCCGAGAAATCTTCGCGAACTCCGAGGCCTCCAAGGTAGGCTAGCTTACATCAGGAGATTCATCTCTAATCTCTACGGACGATGTCAACCATTCATCCATCTCATGAAGAAGGGAGTCTCTTTCGTGTGGGACGAGGAATGCCAGCGCGCTTTCGACAGCATCAAAGAATATTTGTCAAACCCCCCAGTCCTGGTAGCTCCTGTTGCAGGAAAGCCATTCCTGCTCTATGTACGAGCTATGGAACATTCTCTTGGTGCTCTATTGGCACAGAACAATGACGCGGGCCATGAACAAGCTATATACTACCTCAGTCGGAAGATGATTGGGCCAGAATACCGATACACGGTCGTAGAGAAGGAATGTCTTGCTCTCGTGTTCGCAATCCAGAAGATGTGACACTACGTCACGGGACAAACCATCCACGTGATATCGCGGATCAACCCTCTCAGGGTCCTCATGACCAAACCTGGGGCACTCAGCTCTCGCCTTGCTACCTGGGCGATATTACTATCACCATACCACATGATCTTCGTCCCGCAAAAGGCTGTTAAAGGCCAGGCTCTGGCAGACTTCCTAGCAGCCCATCCAGGTTCGTAGACGACTAGGGTATATGAAGAGATATCGGACGAGGTCACCAGTTCAAATGCAGTCTCCCATGATGCCATCTGGCGAATGTTCTTCGACGGCACTTCGAGAACTGGACCCAAAGGCAACATCATCGCTGGAGTTGGAGTGGTACTGATTTCTCCCTCCGGCTTGGTGATCAATCGGGCCTACTCACTCACAGAGCCCTACTCAAATAATGTGGCCGAGTACAATGCCTTGGTCATTGGCCTCCGGCTTGCAAAGGAGCTAGGGGTAGAGTATCTTGAAGCATACGGCGACTCACAGTTAATCGTCAATCAGATCCGGGGGTCGTACGAGGTCCGCCACAAAGACATGATCCCGTATCATCACTACCAAAATTACCAGCTTTAGCGACGACCGGATCCGTCGCTAGTCCGTCGGTAACATGAATTACCGACGGCTTAGCGACGGATATTTGATGAAAATAGCCGTCGGGAAAAGCCTCGTCGCTATAATTTTTCCGTCGCTAAGCCGTCGGACATATGATTAACCGACGAACTAGCGACGGATTACCGACGACTGACTTTTAACCGATTAGCGACGGATTAGCGACTTGTTCTCGTCGGTTCACATGCCATATAATATTAAAATATTCATCGCTTAGCCGTCGTAAATAGGTCGGTAATAGCGTATCAGAAAGGTCCTGATACGCAAAATCCGTCGCTAGTCTGTCGCCATGACGTCGTTAACCGCGACGTTTTAGCGACGGCTTAGCGACGGCAAGGTCGTCGGCCTGGTTCTGGAAAGCTTCCATTTGTCCAGAACCATGTCGACGGATAACTTGTCGCTAATCCGTCGCTAGTCCGTCGTCCTCCTCGACAGATTAGCGACGGATTAGCGACGAAATATCCGTCGCTAAGTCTCTGCAAATCTACCATATTTCCAGAAACATGTCGACGGATTAGCCGTCGCAAGGTAGTCGACATTCCGTCGCTAATATTAATTGTGCCCAGTTAGCGACGGAAAAGTCGTCGCTATTTTGTCGCTGTTTCGTCGCTACCTGCAAATTTATTTCAAACCTTTAGCGACGGATAAGCCGTCGCTATGTCGTCGCTATATAGTCGGTAACTGCAAAATCCAGGTAGCGACGGATTTTTCCGTCGCTAGGTAGCCGCTAGGTTGTCGCTAACTGCAAAATATTTATATCACCCAGTTAGCGACGGAATTCCCGTCGCTATATCGTCGGTAACTGCAAATATCCGTCGCTAGTTAGTCGCTAGTCCGTCGCTAAATGCAACATTAAGAAAAAAAAATTACAGAAATATTCTATTTCACCAAATATCCAATATCCAATATCCAATATCAAACAGAAATATCCAATATCCAATATCCAAACATCCATGTACAATCAACAAATATCCAAATTCATAATATCTAATATCAAACAGAAATATCCAAACACAAATACACAAATTCATAATATCCAAACAAATTCATAATATCCAAACAGTACAAATATCCAAAAACAATTCAAATATCATTGAGATGGGGGGGGGTCGTTGATCGGCCCGGCGGATGTACTCTTCTACCATGTACGCCGGCACCTGGGACAACACATGCTCTGGAAGGTTGCGGAGCTGATCTGCCGACATCATGTTCATGAGCCCAATGAGCGCAGTATCCGGTACCAGGCGGACCTCGGCATTACGGTCAAATGAATAACGTCCAGGGTCGGAAGGACCGGCAACCGCACTAGAAGGACCGGGAGCAGACGGATCTGGACCGGGAGCAGAAGAAGGACGCGGAAGGCGCTCCAGCACATCCGACATTAGACTCCGCATTTCCGACATATCGGAGGTGAGAGTCGCAAGCTGCTGCCTCATATCGTCCGACGGGGGCGCGGGAGGAGGCGGGGGCGGTGGATATCTCGGAGTCGCGCCCTGCAACGACGCCGCCATGGAACCTACGCCGTAGACGTGCCCTTTTTTAAAGCCCCCGACAGACTCTACGAACACGTCGTCGTAGCGAGCCGCCATAGAAGAGGGCGTCTGGGTGGGCGTCGTTTCGCCGACAACCTCGGCAGGGGGCTCAATCTGACTAAGGGCCTCACGATATGCAGCCTATCCAATGAATGTGTTTATAGTATAAGTTTTCCTAAGTTATAATTTAAATCCTATGTTTCCCTAAATTATAATTTGAATCCTACGTTCACCTAATTAAGTTAACAATAATTATATTTCTAATATAAATCTCAAAAACGTAATTACTTACATCAGTCGCCTGGGCCCTCGCGTCGACGAAGCTCCCGTCAGCCCGCCTCTTGTGTGTATGCAGGAATACATCGTAGGCGGTGACCGACTCCGGCTCTCTTCCCTCCTTTACCGCCTGTCGTGCCTGCATACGAAATATACGTCGAATTTAATTAACTACGTATATTAATAGTACCGAATTTAATAGTGAAATGAATTTGCGGTATCTCACCAAATCTGCACGCGTCGCTGCGTGGGGCTTTGAACCTCCTGTATGCAGAGCAGCGACCTGTCTGCTCGCCTTCGCTTTCTCTGATTTCTCCTTGTACTGAGCAGTATTCATCTTATCCAACATCTGCTCGTAGTACTCCTCCCGGAGCCACTTCTTCCTCGAATGCGCCGTACGAACGTCGTACACCGCATCCCGTATCTTCTTCCCGGCGGCGGCTTTGTAGGCCTTGCGAATCAACTCCTCGCGATGGGGGGGCCACCAGAACGTCGTCTGACATAGAAATTAAATTATCACGTAATTAAAAAATCAGTGGATTAAAGAATAATTAATAATTAACCAAAAGATATATATATACCTTCATCTCCTCGAGCCAGACGTACTGCATGTTATGAGGCACCTCAGAAAAATTGAGGTAAGGGCCATGGTAGTTTTCCCGGATAATTTGCCCGAGTATCCGGGCAGCATCAAACGGAAAAAACCTACAAAGAAGCAAAGACCGGATTATTAACTTGAATAAATGAAACAAATTTAATAAATTAACTTAAATTTACTTACGTATCACCCGCTGGCCATAGCTCGCGTCGGTTCTCGCCTATCGGCCTCTCTGGAGGCGTCGGAGGATCCGCGGGTCCGCGGATGTACTCACCGGTAGCAGGATGAAGCTGAATCCGGGGGTACTCCGGAGCCCACCCTGCAGTAACTGATGGTGTACCCGCTGGTGCATCCGGGGGCGGAACGGATCCGCTAGCGGATGGAGTCTCAGGCCTCGATGAAGATGAAGGATGGGTCGCAGAGATAGATCGACGGTGGGAAGAGTCTGTGGCCGGGCTCTCCAGGTCGGGATCGGAGGACTCTATATCCGGGGTATGTGGAAGGCGACCACGACCGCCCCCACCACGACCGCTACCATCACGTCCACGGCCGCTACCATCACGTCCACGGCCACCGCTACCACCACGCCCACCACGGCCAGTACCGCCACCACCAGCACCACCACGGCTACCACCAGCACGAGTGGTAGTGACCATGACCTGTAAATAGAACACATAAATATAATTAACAATATAGAAGTATAAATGAATATAAAACTGAACTAAAATATATATACCAGCAGGGCGGCGAGTGCCGTCAAGACAATGAGAACTAAGAGTGCCATCTGTAAAAAGAAAATCATACAATAAGTAGATGATCGAACGACAAAACCATAAACTGAAATAAGAATGTGTCCGTCTAAACTGAATTCACTAAGTTAGTTGTAAGTGCTTCTAATATATACCGATATTTAATCTAATCATCGTTATCGTCCTCGTCCTCATCGTCATCGTCATCGTTCTCATCCTCATTCTCATCGTCGACTTCATCTATATCATCATCCTCATCGTCGACTTCATCTGTATCATCATCCTCATCCTCATCCTCATCCTCTTCTTCTTCTTCTTCTTCTTCTTCTTCTTCTACTTCTTGTTCAGGCTCAATACTTGGGACAAGACGCCTCTTTCTCCCCTGGTTGACAGCTAAGTCTTGTATATCAACCTCTTCCTCCCCTCTATTTTCCTCAGCATGAGGTATATCGACATCTTCCACGTCCATGGTATCCGACTGTTGTCCCATGTATTGGGGCTTCTCGATCTGGTCCTCTTGGTATGCTGGGTCTCCAACGTTGAATGTATTTCTAGATTTAATCTTGCATACTGCCCACCAGTCAAATCGATCTCTACGACGCCTTGGGTAGCTTGTATAGTAGACTTGAACAGCCTGACTTGCTATCGCAAACGTCATGTGTTCTGCTGTATTTAGAGACATATACATCCTCTGCAAGCGCTTCGTGATCGACAAGTAATGCATATACTTGTAAGGACGTCGTTTTCTAGTCGACTTTCCTTTTCCCTGTACTGGCTTGTAACGATCCGCATTACAGAAGCTGCAACTTTCTGATACGCAATTCTCTTTGTAGTACAACATGCACCCGTTGCGACAACAATCTATCTTCTCGTACCCCAGTCCCAGTTGTCGGACCATCATCTTTGACTTGTAGAAGTTTTTTGGTAGCTCTTTTGATTCCTTCGGTAACACCTCCTTGATTACTTCTGTGATCCGATTATAGCAAGCTTGTGGCAAGTTAAAATCAGACTTTATGTTCAACAACCGCATCGTCACTGACAGTGCGGAATGAGTCTCACAACCAGGATATAGAGAAGTATCTGCGTCCTGAAACATGTCATAGAACTCCTTCGCCTCGGGATTAGGATCCTCCGGATCAAAATTAGGCCCTGCCGCATCATACACCATATCTCGTGCAAGGTTCTGCAGATCTCCATAATCAACAGAGCATCCGTGGTCTTCGATGACATCCGTTGCAGCATTATCATCAAAAGCATAAGTAGCAGCTTCCGCAGCCTGTCTTTCCGAATATAGTTCACCTTGCGATGACCACAGGCCGTAATTACGTACGAAACCCTTACGGGTCAAATGATCTCTCACAGTCACCACTTCTTCGTAACGTCTATTGTGACATTTAACACATGGACACTTAATTTTGTTACCGTCCATGTACTGAGCTTTGCTCATTGCATAATTAAGAAATACTTCCACGCCTGCCTGAAAATCGTCACTCACACCAATTCTACTCTCGTGTTGCCGTTTGTACATCCATGTACGATCAACAAAATAACGACTCATCCTCAATTTGGATGTGAAAATCTGTATCGTAAGACAAACTAAACATAAGAATAGGATCAATCTTCAAATCAGTCTAAAAGGGATGAATCAATATCAACTATTAAGGAAATGAAGTTAATTCTCAGTCCACATTTCACATACCATTCCTCATTCGAATCTCAGTCTAAAGAAAGGAAATCAATTCCCGATTTTGTAATGACAGTTCAACATTAACCAAGTTCGAATCAAATGCAAATCCGCCCTCAATTCACTCATCTGTATAATTTCCTTCTCTTAAACACACACACACATACAAAATATATAGAGACACACTCATAATACAATTTCGTTCCCCCCTCTACTATGTTAACTGCCATCTCCACCCCCCCCCCGACCCCCCTGCTCTGCATCCGGCTGCTCTACCGTCGTGTCCGTCCATGCAACGGCCATGCCCCCTTTCCCCTCCTGCTCCGTGTTCAACCGAACCGCCGTCAGTCGAACTGTCGCGTACATGCGCAGTGCTAGCAAAGTAGCCTAACACGGTTGTAACCAAAAAAGGAAACTCTTCTAAGTACACTGGTTGTATTTAAAGATATCACATGAACCCAATATTCCAGTACTTTTACAAAATGAAGTTCGTATTTGTATGGGGTCTATAGTTGTATTCTAGGTTGTGTGGAGCCTAATATGGTTAGACTAGGACAACCCAACTGTGTATAGGAATGCAATTCTGTGAATTATGTGTACATACGTATATAAATCTCTCGTACTGCTTTAATCTGCTACCAGGAGGGGCCTGTGGATATGGGAAAGCGGTCGGACGAGCTCCTTTCTCTTCTATGGTCAGCGCGGGCAGCCCATCGGTTTACAAGGCAGGCCAGGGATGTGGTGCCTGCTATCAGGTGTAATCCTGCTCTGCTGTGTTCAGTTTGCTGAATTTGCTTACTGCACATACTTAATTTTAGGGTTGTTTAGTTACATGGTTTTCGAATCTTACGTTTAGGTCTCCATATTGTACATAAGAGAATTTGGATCTCTCTCTGACGACTGACTGTTCAAAATAGAAACCTAAACGTAAATTTCAAATATCATATGATACCCTAAAACAAGTCGTAAATTTCGAATATTATGGAGACCTAAACAAGATCTAAACAAAGTCAACCGTTATGACGAGATCTGAACTATTTTATGGACAATACGGATATCTAAACCTAAATTTCGAATATCTTATGATACCCTATAAATAAATGTAAATTTTGAATATTTTGAATACCTAAACGAGATCAAACGGTCATCCAAGTCGGTCGTCGGGAAGGACGAGACCCAAACCCTCTCTTCTCAAAAATATGGTGACCTATATTTGGTCAACGCTAAAACTAAATAACACTTAATTTTAATTTGTACGTAGAAGAATGCATTTTTTTCCTACATTGAAAATTTAACCTGTACGTCAAGATTTTAAAATCCTAATTTAACTTGATATCATTCGATTAAACTCTATGACAGTATAGAAAGCCTCTTGGGCTTTAAATGTTGTAGATTAGTTGTAGCACAATTGCATCACACCTGAACTGACCAATACAACGTTGCATATATATGATCATATGCCTACCTATTCCATTTTCACGGTGATAACTTAGAACTTCAAATCAGGTGAGATGCACTAGATACCGCGCATGTTCACGTAAACCCGTAACCGTGGTGATCACCGACGAGTGCCCTGGCTGCCTGTCGGAATCTGTCCATTTCGATCTCAGTGGCACCGCAATCGGAGCAATGGCCCCCGACCCCCCTGCCCCCCGACCCCCCTGCCCCCATTCCCGACCCCCGACCCCCCCGCCCCCCGACCCCCCTGCCCCCATTCCCGACCCCCCCCCCCCGACCCCCCACCCCCCCGACCCCTGCCATCTCCACCCCCCCCCCCCCCGACCCCCCTGCCCCCATTCCCGACCCCCCCCCCCGACCCCCCACCCCCCCGACCCCTGCCATCTCCACCCCCCCCCTCCACGACCCCCCTGCCCGCCCTCTCCACCCCCCACCCCCCCGACCCTCCTGCCCCCATTCCCTACAACCCCCGACCCCCTGACCCCATTCACCACCCCCCCACCCCGCCCTCTCCCACCCCCCGCGAACCCGACCCCCCCCCCCACTCCCCCCCCCCACGGCCCCAAAACCAAAAATGAGAGAGAGAGAGAGAGAGAGAGAGAGGAGAGAGAGAGAGAGAGAGAGAGAGATACCTGGTAGAGAGAGGGAGAGAGAGAGCCGCGAGAGAGAGAGCGCCTTCGGTTGAGAGAGAGAGAGAGTTTTGGGGGGAATGAAAAATTCCCCCCCGTCGGTTCAATTTAAGTTAGGGCACAGAACTTAGCGACGGAATAGCGACGGATAAAATCCGTCGCTCATCCGTCGCCTAATAAAAGAAGTTTTCCGACGGATGTATCCGTCGCCGGTTAGTCGCTAAAGTTCCCGCCAATGTTTTAAAGATTTTGCCGCCAACAGTTGCGACGAATAAGCGACGGAAAAAGAATCCGTCGCTAATGTTCGTCGACTAAGCGACGAAAACCCGACGAAGTTTTACATTTATAATTGTAAAAATTTATGTTATGTTGTCTGCCGCTAATCCGTCGCTAAGACGTCGGAAACTGGTCGCTATTAGCGACGGAATCCATCCGTCGCTAAACATCCGTCGGTAAAGTGGGGTATTTTAGTAGTGCATCGAATAGCAATCGACATCATTTTGTCTCTGGGAGGATTCTTCATAGAACATATTCCCAGACTCCAGAACATTGAGGCTGATGCCCTAGCTGGTTTGGCCGCTTCCCTAGCTGTGCCAAATTACGCTCGTCATCAGGTCGACATAATAGGCCGCGAACTGGTCTGTCCTAAGGACAACGTTCGATGCATGGAAAGCTACTTCGCCCTTTCAGCCGACGAAGCACCAGACTGGAGACAGCCGTTCATCGACTTCGTAGTATACGACATCTTGCCAGAGAATCCGAAGGAAGCTACTTCTATCAGAAGACGTTCTCTATTTTTCTATGATACGGAGACGAAAATGCTGTATCGCCGATCCTATGATGGCTTACTGCTTCGGTGTCTATCAAATACAGAAGCCAAGGAAGCCATGCGCGAGGCCCATGATGGTGTCTGTGGAGCCCATCAACCTGGCCCGAAACTGTAAGACCGCCTTCGCCGAATGGGCTATTACTAGCCCACGATGGTTGCAGATGCAATAGATTATGCACGAAAGTGTAAAGCCTGCCAAATCTACGCCGACTTCATCCACCAGCCATCTGAATTCCTACATCCGACTGTGGCCTCCTGGCCATTCGAAGCATGGGGTATAGACATCGTCGGCCCAATTACCCCGCCTTCGTCCAGAGGACACCGATTCATACTCGCAATCACCGATTACTTCTCCAAATGGGCAGAAGCCATCCCATTGGCAGAGGTAAAAACTTCAAACGTGATCAGCTTCCTTAAACATCATGTCATCTACCGCTTTGGACTGCCCCGAAGGATCATTCACGACAATGGATGTAACTCCCAAAATCATGTTTGATAAATTTTAGAATTTTTCTATTTTTCTTGAATTTAAATATTGCTTCTTACGAAAATCTATTCTCGATTAAAATGAATTTCAAGTTTTCTTCAAATTGAAAAAAATATTTTAATACTAAATTACGTATTTGTTATTGTTATTAATATTGATTAAGTTATAATTAGTTATTAACTGTTAATTATGATAAATGGTTTATTATTGTTTTACTTTACTGAATGTTACTATTAAGCTTGTGTAATTAATCATAATTGCAAGTGGTTTCTATTAGTTAACTTCTAAGTAAATTCTATTTGGGAAATGTATTTTCGTAATTAATTACTATTTACTAATTAGGAAGTGTAATTATCTTAGTTGACAGTTAGCTAGCAGTAAGAAGAGTTTTTAACTAATTTTATTGAATAAATTAGTTTTCTGTTCCTGATAACTAATTTGATCTGTTTGGAGGGAATATTTGAAAAACTATTTGAATCATTTTCAGTTGAAAACCAGTTTGAATTAAGTCTGTTTTGATTTTAAATTCTGTTTTAAACTATGTTTCAATTTATTGGAGGGAAAACCAATTTTTGAAGACTGTTTTAGTATTTGAATTTTGTAAATCAGTTACAACTAATTTTTCTATGCCCTCAGATCTGTTTTTATTTACAAAGCTACCACTATACTACACCCCCAGATCTATGCCTAATTACTACACTGCCATTTTATTTTACCCCCAGATCTACACGTATTTACCTACTGTGCCACTCACACACACATATTATTTTATTATAAATATTACACGCATTACAATACTCTGACACCACACAGTACCCCTCCTCTCTCTCACTGACACGTCATTACACACTCTCTCTCTCTCTCCAGTCTCTCTCTCTGTCCTCTCTCTCTCCTCACTGGGAAGGGCTGAGCTCAGTCAAGCACCACCGCCGTCGTCACCGGAGTTCGATCTACCGTCGAGCTTCTTCGCCGGAGCGCCACCGCACCTCGCCGTCGCCTCGACTGCTGCGCTGCTTCTCGAGCAGTAAGCCATCTCGGAGACCGCGCCACCATCATGAACAATGAGCTGCCTCGACTGCAGAGCGCCATCATTCTGCCGCCTCGGGTGTGAGGCCGTTCCTTCGAGCTCCTCGTGGTCACCGTCGCCGTCGAGATCCAGCAGCAGGAGGAGCCGCCGACGACCCTTGCCTGAAGCCGAGCCACCGTCTCGCCGTCAGAACCGTACTCCGCCTCGCCAGGATCGCCGTGGATCGACGACCCCGTCAGGCTGGTGAGCTCATCTCGATCTTTCTCGAACCCCCTTCTCTTCCTTGTTTCTTTGTAGACCTAGGGTTTCACCTAGGGTTCAGGCGGGGAAAGTCTAGATGGAGTTGGCGAAGAAGAGTGGGACTGGTTTCGGCCATGTCTTGTAGTTAGGGTTTGGAAGCTTGAAGACGAAGCAGCCGAAAGAGAGCGGAGCATGGGCTTGGGCTGCTGCCACGTGGAGAACTTAGGGTTATGGTTTCGAACCCAGGGAAGAAGATGGCCAGATCTAGGGTTCTGACCTAGAGTTTGGGGACTTAAGGTTTCGGCCATGAATATTTAGGGTTTCGACCTAGGGTTTCAGCCATGGGAAGTCGGAGCTAGGGTTTTCGCCGGAGGAAGAAGATGACCTAGGCTAGAACTGGAAGGAGACAGAGGCTGTGGCCATAGAGAGAATATTTAGGGTTAGGGTTTGGAGTGGTCAGCAGAGACCGGAGACGGAGTGGGGGTTCGTCGCCGGAGAAGACGAAGAGGCCGGAGTTGGAAATACTCAGGTTAGGGTTCGAGCTAGGGTTTCGGGTTAGGGTTAAAGAGGGAGGAAGATGAAGCTGGAGAAGGTGACTGGAGGGGTATTTCTCTCGCCGGAGAAGACGAGTGGGCGGGGAGGCTCATCCGCTGGAGAGCTCTCTCGTCGTTTCTGGATTCTTCGAGTAGAAATCTGAGAGGAGAGAGAAACGAGATAGGATTAATATCTGATAGCTGGATGGGCCGGGTCTGTGGAAGTTGTGGGTCGGGTCTCTCAGCCTAAGAATTGTGCTGTGTTTTAATTAAGTTAAATTTATTAGTTAATCAGTTTATTATCAGTTGATAACAGAGAAGTCGGGCTGGGTCCTTGGGCCAGAGCTTTGGGGTGATTAGTTTAGAAAATTAAGTTTATTATTAGTTAATAGGAATTGGGTTGGGCCAGGGTCTGTGGGCTAAGGTCTGTGGGCTAAGGTCTGTAGGCTAAGGAGGCTAGGCTGGGTCAGCCCTTAGGATTGGGCTGAGTGGTTTTAATTATTAAGTTAAATTTATTAACAGAGGGTGGGCTGGTTCATTTTAGCTGGTGGGCCAGGATATTGGGCCAGGGTATGGGCTCGAGCTCAGGAGTTCAGTGAGCTGGTTTGATTGATTTAGTTCTTTTAGTTTAGTATATGGTTTTGACTAAGCTAGAATATTTGCTAAATTGATTTTTATCATACTTTAATAGTATCTAATAATTTTACTAGTTATTTAATAATGAAATTTCTTGTAGTGGTTATTATATATAAGTATTTTATTGGATGGTTATATATCGATAAATGTTTTCCTTGCAAGATATAGCCTAAATATAAATTCACTAAATATCTATATATATTTTATAAAAAAATTATTACTAGTCTTTATTTTTAAAGCCAGTGTATATTTTTCTAAATATAATTATATTGTCTTCTAAATTTTATAAAATCTAAAAACTTTTCTTATTTAGTATAAATGGCAAGTAATTAGTTAGTAATATTTTAAATAGTTGAATAAAGTTATATATATAGTTTTTAAAATATTGTTAATAATAAGTTAGTTAGCTAATGTCATTATTTCAAAACCCTAACAACTTGTAACCAAATTATAACAGGTGAACATGCAGTACTACTCTCGTGCTTCCAAGGCGAGGCAAGTACACCGACTCGATTCCTTTACTCTGTATTTTCTGTCTTGCTTCATGTTCTCATGTTGACACGTTGTACACACGATTGTTCATTGTTCATTGTTCACTGTTCATCGTTCATTGTTCATCGTTCATAGTTTATTGTTCTTACTTGTACATTAGGGTGGAAAAATACTACAGATATGTGACCAATCCTATTTTAGCTAGGAATTGACTAATAGCTTAGGTCTCACATCGTGCACGTGAGACTCTAAGCCGTACCATTTTTCACTGTTCACTGTTCACTGTTTACCCAGCCGGTCACATACTCTGATAGTTATTTCAAATGCATGTCACACTGATAGTATATTTCATCGTTTCTGGATCTGGTACTATAGTTCATTGTTATTCCTGTACCACAGTTTCATATTCCTGTCTTGTACCACAGTTTATCTTGTGATTCTTTTTCCTGCACTTTAGTTTACATTGTTTAGAGTTTCTTGTCGGGGTTGTACTTTGCTCTTTTTCTGATAGGATCGTTGCAGGTGAGTGGGAGATTACATGGAGCTGGGGATTGCTTGGATATTGCAGCTTTTTATTTATTTTTTTGGAGATTGTATCTTAGAGATTCATTATTGTATATTATTTTATTTGACCGGATTTGTCTCCGGCTGAGTTTGTATTTAAAACACTTGATGGATATTGGTGATTTCTGGGAACGTTATAAAAGCTGTGTTTTGGTTTATATTACATTGTGACTTTGAGTTTTCCTTAGTATTGTACAGCTTACTTCGTCGTGTCCAACGACGAAGGCTGGGCGTGTCCGACTCGTATCCGATTATTCGGGAGCGGGGCGTGACATGTTTTTAGTGGTGGCCCATGCAGGTCTATCCTAATGACACTTAGTCAACAAAGTGTTATTGGGGGACCAGCAGAAGCTAAGGAAAACTCATCACAGCATAGGATTCGTGGGAAATTGTTACGGGTATGGTTTTACTAAAATTTCTTATAGTTAGGCCTATCTAATCAATTTTCTGTTTTGCAGGGTGGTTTAGACACGCAACACTAAGGTTATCAATTTTCCTACACTTTAAACTTCTGAGGTTATTTCCTATATGCATTTTGCTAGTATAACTAGTTGATTACTAATAGCTGATTTGTCTTTAGATTTTCTCGTAGCATGTGGAATTTTTCCTAAAATTTCTTATTGTTATTCAAAAACCTTGTTTCTAATTTGAGATTTTATTTCCTATGGAGATTTGTTTTTGTCTTACTGTTTGTGTTCTTATAAAACTTAATGTTTTCTAAAAGGCAGATATTTACATCATTTTCCATCATGATTTTAACTTTTGGAATTTATTTGAATTTTCATAAACTCTTTTGAAATTTATGGACAAGGTTGAAAGAATATTCAACGACCTACTATGGCGTGGCAGATGCGCACTGCAGTCATTTATCTGGGTTACGGAGACCGCGAGTTCACTGCAGTCAGTTGCACACTGGCGAGGCAGGAGCTCTAAGTCAAAGTAATTCCAGGTATTCATAGGTTCTCGAATATTATTGAGGCTATGTCCTAATCATAAAATTTTTGATCTCTTGAGTTGTTTTGTTAATATGGATAAAGTTGATAGAAATATTCGGTAAATTAATATTATTTAAATCATTGTTCCAAAGGTTCATTGCAGCCAGATGTATACTACACTGACGGGACATGAACTCTAGGCAATGTGATTTCAGATATATATGATTTTCGGATACTATTGAGACTGCATCCATGTTATATACCATTTTTGATTTTTATTGTCATTAACGATTTTACTATGAATTATCTTGATTTTGGCTATATTTAAATGTCGTAGCAGTTTTCAAAAATCATTTTGTTACCCAATGTTCCTTGTATAAATTTCTCTTGGTTTTTCTAGAGTGTATTATGACAATGATAATGAACATACATATATGATTTTGATTTATGGATGGTTTTGTCCTAATGTTTTTTTTCATAATTTTATAACTGTCTTTTTGAGTGCCATTTTTACCATGTGAAACTTTGATTTTTCTCATGTTTAGAATTTTTCTTGCCTAGATTGTTTTTACTTTGATCATTTCTAGAAAATCTTGATTTTGCTAGTTGTACGGATCCTAGGTTTAAACCAATTTTTATTTATTTATTTCTAAGTTTTTGTGATTGATCAATCTTAATTGTGTTTATCATGCAATTTGAAATTTCGAGGACGAAATTTTTGTAAGGGGGTAGATTTGTAACTCCCAAAATCATGTTTGATAAATTTTAGAATTTTTCTATTTTTCTTGAATTTAAATATTGCTTCTTACGAAAATCTATTCTCGATTAAAATGAATTTCAAGTTTTCTTCAAATTGAAAAAAATATTTTAATACTAAATTACGTATTTGTTATTGTTATTAATATTGATTAAGTTATAATTAGTTATTAACTGTTAATTATGATAAATGGTTTATTATTGTTTTACTTTACTGAATGTTACTATTAAGCTTGTGTAATTAATCATAATTGCAAGTGGTTTCTATTAGTTAACTTCTAAGTGAATTCTATTTGGGAAATATATTTTCGTAATTAATTACTATTTACTAATTAGGAAGTGTAATTATCTTAGTTGACAGTTAGCTAGCAGTAAGAAGAGTTTTTAACTAATTTTATTGAATAAATTAGTTTTCTGTTCCTGATAACTAATTTGATCTGTTTGGAGGGAATATTTGAAAAACTATTTGAATCATTTTCAGTTGAAAACCTGTTTGAATTAAGTCTGTTTTGATTTTAAATTCTGTTTTAAACTCTGTTTCAATTTATTGGAGGAAAAACCAATTTTTGAAGACTGTTTTAGTATTTGAATTTTGTAAATCAGTTACAACTAATTTTTCTATGCCCTCAGATCTGTTTTTATTTACAAAGCTACCACTATACTACACCCCCAGATCTATGCCTAATTACTACACTGCCATTTTATTTTACCCCCAGATCTACACGTATTTACCTACAGTGCCACTCACACACACATATTATTTTATTATAAATATTACACGCATTACAATACTCTGACACCATACAGTACCCCTCCTCTCTCTCACTGACACGTCATTACACACTCTCTCTCTCTCTCCAGTCTCTCTCTCTGTCCTCTCTTTCCTCACTGGGAAGGGCTGAGCTCAGCCGAGCACCACCGCCGTCGTCACCGGAGTTCGATCCACCGCCGAGCTTCTTCGCCGGAGTGCCACCGCACCTCGCCGTCGCCTCGACTGCTGTGCTGCTTCTCGAGCAGTGAGCCATCTCGGAGACCGCACCACCATCACGAACAGCGGCCGCCTCGACTGCAGAGCGCCATCATTCTGCCGCCTCGGGAGTGAGGTCGTTCCTTCGAGCTCCTCGTGGTCACCGCCGCCGTCGAGATCCAGCAGCAGGAGGAGCCGCCGACGACCCTTACCTGAAGCCGAGCCACCGTCTCGCCGTCAGAACCGTACTCTGCCTCGCCAGGATCGTCGTGGATCGACGATCCCGTCAGGCTGGTGAGCTCATCTCGATCTTTCTCGAACCCCCTTCTCTTTCTTGTTTCTCTGTAGACCTAGGGTTTCACCTAGGGTTCAGGCGGGGAAAGTCTAGATGGAGTTGGAGAAGAAGAGTGGGACTGGTTTCGGCCATGGCTTGTAGTTAGGGTTTGGAAGCTTGAAGACGAAGCAGCCGGAAGAGAGCGGAGCATGGGCTTGGGCTGCGGCCATGTGGAGAACTTAGGGTTAGGGTTTCGAACCCAGGGAAGAAGATGGCCAGATCTAGGGTTCTGACCTAGAGTTTGGGGACTTAGGGTTTCGGCCATGAATATTTAGGGTTTCGACCTAGGGTTTCAGCCATGGGAAGTCGGAGCTAGGGTTTTCGTCGGAGGAAGAAGATGACCTAGGCTAGAACTGGAAGGAGACGGAGGCTGTGGCCATAGAGAGAATATTTAGGGTTAGGGTTTGGAGTGGTCAGCAGAGGCCGGAGACGGAGTGGGGGTTCGTCGCCGGAGAAGACGAAGAGGCCGGAGTTGGAAATACTCAGGTTAGGGTTCGAGCTAGGGTTTCGGGTTAGGGTTGAAGAGGGAGGAAGATGAAGCTAGAGAAGGTGACTGGAGGGGGGTTTCTCTCGCCGGAGAAGACGAGTGGGCGGGGAGGCTCATCCGCTGGAGAGCTCTCTCGTCGTTTCTGGATTCTTCGAGTAGAAATCTGAGTAGAGAGAGAAACGAGATGGGATTAATATCTGATAGCTGGATGGGCCGGGTCTGTGGAAGTTGTGGGTCGGGTCTCTCAGCCTAAGAATTGGGCTATGTTTTAATTAGGTTAATTTATTAGTTAATCAGTTTATTATCAGTTGATAACAGAGAAGTCGGGCTGGGTCCTTGGGCCAGAGCTTTGGGCTGATTAGTTTAGAAAATTAAGTTTATTATTAGTTAACAGGAACTGGGTTGGGCCAGGGTCTGTGGGCTAAGGTCTGTGGGCTAAGGTCTGTAGGCTAAGGAGGCTAGGCTGGGTCAGCCCTTAGGATTGGGCTGAGTGGTTTTAATTATTAAGTTAAATTTATTAACAGAGGGTGGGCTGGTTCATTTTAGCTGGTGGGCCAGGGTCTTGGGCCAGGGTATGGGCTCGAGCTCAGGAGTTCAGTGAGCTGGTTTGATTGATTTAGTTCTTTTAGTTTAGTATATGGTTTTGGCTAAGCTAGAATATTTGCTAAATTGATTTTTATCATACTTTAATAGTATCTAATAATTTTACTAGTTATTTAATAATGAAATTTCTTGTAGTGGTTATTATATATAAGTATTTTATTGGATGGTTATATATCGATAAATGTTTTCCTTGCAAGATATAGCCTAAAAGTAAATTCACTAAATATCTATATATATTTTATAAAATAATTGTTACTAGTCTTTATTTTTAAAGCCAGTGTATATTTTTCTAAATATAATTATATTGTCTTCTATATTTTATAAAATCTAAAAACTTTTCTTATTTAGTATAAATGGCAAGTAATTAGTTAGTAATATTTTAAATAGTTGAATAAAGTTATATATATAGTTTTTAAAATATTGTTAATAATAAGTTAGTTAGCTAATGTCATTATTTCAAAACCCTAACAACTTGTAACCAAATTATAACAGGTGAACATGCAGTACTACTCTCGTGCTTCCAAGGCGAGGCAAGTACACCGACTCGATTCCTTTACTCTGTATTTTCTGTCTTGCTTCATGTTCTCATGTTGACACGTTGTACACACGATTGTTTATTGTTCATTGTTCACTGTTCATCGTTCATTGTTCATCGTTCATCGTTCATAGTTCATTGTTCTTACTTGTACATTGGGGTGGGGAAATACTACAGATATGTGACCAATCCTATTTTAGCTAGGTATTGACTAATAGCTTAGGTCTCACATCGTGCACGTGAGACTCTAAGCCATACCATTTTTCACTATTCACTGTTCACTGTTTACCCAGCCGGTCACATACTCTGATAGTTATTTCAAATACATGTCACACTGATAGTATAGTTCATCATTTCTGGATCTGGTACTATAGTTCATTGTTATTCCTGTACCACAGTTTCATATTTCTGTCTTGTACCACAGTTTCTCTTGTGATTCTTTTTCCTGCACTTCAGTTTACATTGTTTAGAGTTTCTTGTCGGGGTTGTACTTTGCTCTTTTCCTAATAGAATCATTGCAGGTGAGTGGGAGATTACATGGAGCTGGTGATTGCTTGGATATTGCAGCTTTTTATTTATTTTTCTGGAGATTGTATCTTAGAGATTCATTATTGTATATTATTTCATTTGACCGGATTTGTCTCCGGCTGAGTTTGTATTTAAAATACTTGATGGATATTGGTGATTTCTGGGAACGTTATAAAAGCTGTATTTTGGTTTACATTACATTATGACTTTGAGTTTTCCTTAGTATTGTACAGCTTACTTCGTCGTGTCCAACGACGAAGGCTGGACGTGTCCGACTCGTATCCGATTATTCGGGAGCGGGGCGTGACAATGGGCCACAGTTCGTAAGCCACGCATTTTATCGGTTCTGCGACAAGCATCGAATTCAGAACATTACTTCGACACCCTACAACCCAGCAGCCAACGGGTTAGCGGAAGCATTCAACAAAACCATAATCAAGCTACTCAAAAAATTTGTGTCCTCTAACAAGCACGACTAGAACGAGAAGCTCGGCAAATGCTTATGGGCGTATTGTACCACAGTTCGAATAGCCACCGGGAATACACTTTTCCCTGGTGTACGGGAGTGAGGCAGTCCTCCCATTAGAGACTCAGATCCCCTCACTCCGCGTCGCCCTCACACATCAGTTGACGACAGACGAAAACCACCATCGCCGACCACAGGAATTGGAGGCCCTAGACGAGAAATGCCTGTTAGCTCAACAGCGAATCGAACTATATCAGGCCAGAATCTCTGGAGATTTCAACAAGAAGGTCAAGGTCGGAACATTCCAAGTCGGCGATCTCGTTCTGGCGGTTCGGAGGTCGATGGTTATGACGCATAAAACCGTCGGTAAATTCCAACCAAAATGGGAAGGCCCGTTCATCATCGAAGCTGTATTCTCCAATGGCGCCTACCGCCTCACAAAGCAAAATGGAGACTTGCTTATGTTGCCCATCAACGGCAAGTTCCTGAAGAAATATTATGTCTGAAACAAAATCCTCCAGACATCTCAGAGTGTCGAGTTATGTACCTCCCCGTACCACTGAACTTACATTCGGGTTCCATACATAGAGTCATGTACCCGCTGGTACCTCTGAACTCATTCCCACATTTTCCAATCATACGAGTCATGTACCCGCTGGTACCTCTGAACTCATTCCCACATTTTCCAATCATACGAGTCATGTACCTGCTGGTGCCTCTGAACTCATTCCTACATTTTCCAATCATACGAGTCATGTACCTGTTGGTACCGCTGAACTCATACTCACATTTTCCAGATCAACGAGTCATGTACCCGTTGGTACCGCTGAAATCGTACCCACAAAATTTCAGATTGTCGAAGTTATGTACCCGCTGGTACCGCTGAACTCACCCGATCTACTGCCCGCATTTTCAATGCACAAAAAGGGTAACAGATCAACAAAATTCCTATATAACCATGTCGATGTTACCTCTGAGTTGTTCCACTTCCACCAAAAACAAACCGCCCCCTTGCATAGAAATTCTGCGTCCTCCTACCTCTGAGTCGTTCTATGTATCCTTCATTGAGCCCACTCCTGCCATGTCCCCATAACCTCTGAGTGGGAAGGCTCCGTCGAAGAAACCATTCATGCTTGCCATGTCCTTACACCTTTGAGTAAGTATGATGGTTACCCCTCGACCTATTATCCGTACCCACGACCGGAGTACGCCAAGGATAGTAGGTCCACAAATATCCTCCGTTGAATCCACTCCTGCCATGTCCTCACTACCTCTGAGCAGGAAGATCCTACGGTAAAGAAATCCCCATACTTGCCATGTCCTCACTACCTCCGAGTAAGTATGATGGTCCTCCCTCGACTTATTATCTGTACCCACGATCTGAGTATGCCCAAAGATAATAGGCCCACAAACGTCTTCCGATGACCACAAATGTCCTCAGTCGACCACAGATGCTGTACTGGGTCTCCAGTACACGCCCATCCCTTTCCTATCGTGCCTGGGAGCCCAGTTGCTCCCGGCATTCTCTCGAATACCAAAAACTTCTATAGCTGTCTTATCGCGAAGTTGTCCTAGGTATTCCTCTCCAAAACTTGTTACTCGTACCTAAAACCAAGGTACGCCCAGGGTACAGGTCCACAAATAATCCCCCAGCAGGTCCGATTCCACAAACGCCACCAGTACAAGAAAGAGAAGATGAGTTGAAACATGCTCATTTATTCAAAATTCAAAGTGCTACATCATATGGGATTACATCCCTTACAAAATAAAAAAAAATAAAAAAAAAGAAGACAACAAAAGAAAACAGAAAACTGATCACTGCTCCGAGGCATATAACGCCGTGAGACGGTCCGTCAGCAGGGCAACCGACCGCTCAAACCTCTGTTTAGCTTGACGCTCCGCCTCTTGGGTCAGCACCGCCGCGTCCTCCAGATGAGCATGAGCTTGCCAGTTATCCTCGAATTTCTTGAAAGCCCGCTCCAGGTTTACAGAAGATCGAGAAACCTTCTCGGCCTCCCGAACGATTGATTCCTGTTCCGCATGAGCAGCCTTCAGCTCCGACTCTAGGAAGGCCAATTCCTTCTGAAGTGCGAGAATCCGCTCCTTCGTGTCAGCTATTCCACGAGAAGCAGTCTCTTCCCGAGCCCTACAAGCTTGACTTTGACGACCCAGCCTGTCATAGGAAGCGGAAAGCTCGTCAAGGTCCTCCTTCACAACTGGCCCGGCAGTGTCTCGAGCGAGCTTTATCCTATCCCGAACGGCAATAAGGAAGCCTCGCACCCATTCAATCGCAGCAGGCAAGTCAGCCTGCCGTAACACCAGCAATCGGGTCACGAACTGATCAGCCTCTGCCAACTTGGGCTCCAGGAGCGCAGCCAACCCCACCCCTCAAGGATGAGCCTTCAAAGTTTCAATCTGACCCCGAGCGCCCCGCAAGGACAGAAAAAAAAGGGATCCCCCGTTCTATGGCAGCATCTATGCCCCTCTTTAAATGGAGATAGAAGCTGTTGACCACATCCTGAGACACCTCGTCCAGAGCCTCCGAAGAAGCCAGCGTCAACGGGAGTGTAGCTGGCAACACTGAGGAAGACGTGACAGAATCTGCCGCTCCTGCCACAAAGGAAACAAACTCCGTGCGGAAGGACGCATGAACAGCGGCCAACTCCTCTTCAGCAGCCCGCAGAACTTGAATGCTCGGCAGGGCCAAGAAGTCAATCTTCGAAGCTGTATAAGCAGCAGAGGATGAGGCGGAGACCATCGCACCCGGAACAAGCTCCACTCCCATCTGCCTGGAGCTGGCGGAAGGCCCCTCGACATGAGTCGATGAAGGAAAAGAAATGCTCCTTTCCCCCAGATCGCAGCAGGCCGAGCCTTCCCCAAGAACATCCGCTGTGGAAAGTAAAGGGTCAGGACCTGTAGGGCCAAGACAAACATGAATCGATTTGACTTGGAGGATATGTTGATAGAGCAAATAAGCCCCCTCACTAGTCAATATTTGGCTTATCTTACCAGCGGAAGAGTGTGGCGGCTGAGGTTCGCCTACGGCCACCACAACCTCTCCACCAGCGGCCTCCGAGTCGAATATAATAGACTCCTCTTCCCCGGCACCCTCGGGAGGGGATACGACGAGATCGGCGTCGCCTTGCTGAAATTCAGCAATCACGGAGACAGGCCCGAGGAAACCTTCGTCACCCCGGACCGAGACCTCAGAAACATGGGAGTCCTCAGCCGCCGCTGAGAGAGTCCCCGCAGAAAGGACCGCGGCACACATGCCACTAATCAAAGCAGCAAGGGCCGGATCAACTCCAGGGGCAGCAGACGGTTCATGAGAACCTGGTTCATCAGACGCCTACAAAGGGAAAATGATTAGGTCATATCTCCAAGAAAAAGAAAACCACAACAAGGAGATAGCTCCAACATAGTCTTACCTCCGGAACATCGTCAGCATTTTTACCCCTCTCGGTAATAAGCAACCTACGAGACCTAACGGCGGCTCTTTTCATAGAAAAGGTCATTCTGCCGTCAGAAGACTCACGTCTGACTCGTTTACGTGAGGGACCAGACACAGCGGGAGGTTGTCCTTCCCTCACTACTTCCTCTTGTGTAGCAAGCGACGGATCCTCCGCCAGTTCGTCTGGTGTGGCAAGCGGTTGATCCGCTACTTTTTTGCCCCCAGAAGAAAGAGAGTCTTCGCTATCATGATCGTCATCCTCCTCAGCCGCCTCGGAAGATTCTGATTCAGGAAGGGGAGTCTGGAGCACTAGTTGCTTTCTAGCCTGAGCCCCCTTGGGCTTTTCATCTCAATCGGTACCCACGATAAAACTGGTACTCGGATCAAAATTGACAGGAGACTTGTTCACCATAACATGATACAAGGCAGCCATGTACAAAATTTCCCTCGGTGCCTTAGTATCAGGGACTGAGAAGCTGGCCCGAGTATGATAAGCGTCATAATAATTCCACGCCCTGGCACCATCAAGAACGCTACCTTCAAAGCCCAAGCAAGGACTGGAACAGTCGAGGAATAACTGACTATAGCCAAATTGGCAGGAAAACCTACTAGGCAGGTAGGGCTCCAAGTACACATTATCGCGGTTACAATAAACCAGATGCGCGGGGAGAATATTGTGCAACCAGGTAAGCATCTTCGGAGACAGAAAATGAGGAGGTCCGGTACCATCAAGGTGTACATCCCTCACTTCCTCATCGGAAAAATGAGGAACAGACACGAAAAAGCTACACCCATCCACCCTCGCCAGCGCCCTCCGAAAAGCTGGCATAGTACTGTATTCCCAAGGTTGGTGATGGCATCGGAAAAGGAAAGCGTCTTCATCTGTAGCATCTTCCGCTGTTCCAGATCCCATCAAAGACTTGTAGTGCATCAACAACCACCCCATCAAATAGCGGTAAGGTAGCTCTATGCGCTCGAAGTCCAGCATCTTCTTGCGGGTAATGACCTTGGACGAGAATGTTCGAAGACCATGGTGTATGCTACACACCATAGCCAGGAGAAGAGCCAGTCTAACTCCAAATACCAGCTTAACGGTAGGAAGAATGAAGTGGCGGCTGATCCTCTCGATGGAACCTGCCCCCCCCTGAGACTACGCAGTTCTGTAGCCATATCATCAAAAATCCAGCCAGGAGCGCTTTCTCAGACATCTGCCTGGTACCGTAGTAAAACTAGCTAAGAAGTCTTTTTGACTCCCGAATATGTCGCTATTGGACCGCGACTTCTTGACGCTCAACATCAGGTCCTTTATCTCTTCCCGGGTTTGAGGGGTTCGAGGAATAACCTCGCCAGAAGGGACAACTTTAAAAAGATAATTGACCCAGGATGTGGTGTGGGGAGCGTTCCCTTCTGAGCTATCCTCCTTTTTTATAGCCATCTGGTGATAAGCACTATGATGGCATAGCAACTCCTGGTACACCGCAACAAAACCTAGGAGTCGTCGGTTCAGGCCCTCGAACTCCTCGTTCGACGGGGTGTACACCTCGAAAGGCTCGTCCCCCCACGGAAGCTTGGAGACAGTATACATCTCATGGAGAGCAAGCCCCAACTCCCCTCCGGGTACGAAGAACGTCCCCGTTCGCCGGTTATACATCTCCAGGAGTGCCACGAACAATGGCTTATTGATAGGAAGCCCGTGACAGGTGCCCCGGATGGCATGATAGAGTCCCACCTCCCGCAGGAATATCCCGTAGGTCTGCAGAACCCAAGTGGTCAAGTGGGCCCACGTAGAAGTGGGGTTTATCCAGTTCAGCAATGCCAGTCTGCCAACGGGATAAGATTTTTTGCGAACAAGCCGATTCAGGAATATATCAGCTTGAGTGAATGTGAAGTTGGGACCATATACGTTCATGAAAGTACCTGGGGCCAGTCCCATCATGTACCGGCGGACGGAATCCTTACCCGCGTACGCTGACCCAATGTTCGGGTTATAATGGATGTCGCCCATCAACATCCCTGATTGGGTAGGAGTTAAGTTACACACCATCATCCTGTCCAGCAATACCATATTGAACCACGACAGAGGATAATGACGCTCCATGAGAGGAATATGGATCGCCATCCCATCCAAAGTAAAATCCCAGTTCTCAGAGATCTCTAATACTCGGGGATTCTTTATGATTAAAGCGTCACCGAAGAGGAATGTGGGCTTCAGGTATGATCCATCCAACTTTCCAGAATTCATCATGGCACGGAGATAATGGAGGGTCTGATTCTCGATGGCGTTCAACCTCCCCGAAGGCTCATTAGCAGGAAATTGATTCAGCACGTACTTAACTAAGTCATCAAGATGCACGCCCAAGGCAAACTGATTCGAGCCCACTAGGAGTTCCCCCGCAGGATTTACTGACAGATTCACTGAAGAGAGACGAAAGAAATAAGATTAGAAGATAGTCAAAAATAAGAAGCATTTGAAAAATCATTTAAGTCTATGCAGCTCGGGTCGTCACAGCCTCATGCGGCTCAGAACCAGATGAGTCCATGTGGTTCGGTTCATCATAGCTTTATGCGGTTCTGAGTCAGACGAGTCCATACAAATCAAGTTCACATGAGCTTATGAAGCTTCTGCGGTTTGGGTTCAGAAGGGCCTATGCGGTTCAAGGTTCCACTACAACAAAAAACCCTTTTAATGACGCTCGACAAGGAGTTTTAATGACGGTTGATACATAAGCGTTATTAAGTTGAAAAATACCTTTTTTCTATGACGGTTTGGGCTAATTCTGGGCTTTTTATAATGTTTATAAAATAAAGCGTTATTAATAGTTTTGAGCGGTGGCAAACTTGTAATTCTTTCATTGTATAAAAGCTAAGTGGGAGAGAGAGAATTTATTTCTCATCTATTTTCTAACCGAGCAGCTCCTCCCCAAACCTCTTCTCCCCCAATTTTTCACTTTTCATTTTCCCTCCTTTTCGGTTCGACTCCAATTTTTTCTCCTAAACTCCAGATCTACGCAAAGGTGGACGCGACGATGGTGGTGGTGAAGAGGCTGAAGAAGGTCGGGGTCGGGAGGAGGGAGTTCGAGCAGCAGATGGAGGCGGTGGGGAGGGTGCGGCACGAGCATTAGGAGGCGGTGGTATGATCCTCAACTTCAACTCCATTCTAGTTCGATTTTCGACTATTTTCTCACTTTTATCATCTGGGCAGCGCTTGATTCAGTAGATTTGAGTGTTTTATTTTGGGAAAGATTTGATTTTTCCCCCCTTAGGGTTAGGGTTAGGGTTTGTGTTGTTTGTTCTCGTTACGTTTGTGTCTCGCACCCAGTTATATGTCCAGTTTCATCTAGCTTACCCCGAGCGCCTCCGACGGCACCGTCGCGTACAGTAGCGTGCCGACGACGATGCCCAAGGCTCCGCCGTCGTCCTCGTACAGCTCGGTGTTGACATTCTCGCCGACCGCGTGCGGGGAGGTCGAAGCAGAGAGGGGCTCCTCTTCGCGGGTGAGCGACGAAGAGGACGGCAACGTGAGGAAGAAGCTCAGGCTTACGAAGGAGCAGTCTGCTCTTTTGGAGAAAAGGTTCAGAGAACATAGCACTCTCAATCCAGTAACGCTCTACTTAGCATATATATTGTTCTGATAGCTTTCTTTTGTGCCTCTTTGGCATGTATATTATTTTATTTGTATAGGAAGTTTATTATTGAATGAAATTCCTTGGATTCGTGATGGAATTTTGTTGATTCACTAGTAATGAAATTTGAATTCTATTGCTGTGTATGCTATTATTATATGGATTAGGTGTTAACAGAGTGCAATTGGATTCTTTTGTAGATTGTGTGTCAACATAGAAGGTTCTTAATCTGCAAATATGCTCTCGCGCTAGCTGAAAAAGTATGTGCTCCTTGGTAACTGCTCTCCTAATTTCTCTTCTAATATTGAATGAAATTTAGATTCTCTAATATTTTGTGTGGTCCATCACCTTCAACAATATTGCCCCAATTATTAACTTGAATTGGTTTAGGATTGTAAAAGAACTACATTAGTATCCAGTTGGGATATCGAGCTTCGGGTAAATGTGATCCATATACCTTCAGAAGAGCTAACAGTCAGTTTGCAGGGAAAAAAATATATGTGACAATGTTTAGACTTCTTTTGATAGTTACATTCATAAATAATAGAATCTTTTGGTTATCTCCATCTTGCTTACTGGTGTTAGTTCTTAGCATATATATTTTTATTTCTTTTAATTTTGTTTCGCTTCTTGTAACCTAGTTTATGTTTATTCTGCTTCTGAATATATAATGAACAGCTTGTGCTCTTTGCGGCTTGGAAGAGGCTTCTCCCATGACTGTGACTCGGTCTTTCCTCTCCTAAAGTTTGGGTAACAAGTCTTCCACACAACTTAACATGGATTTATTTAAGTTCAGTTAGCTGCCTTAGTTTCTGCTCTGTGAGCTTTTACTTATGTTAACAAAGTATATATTAGTCTTGGATAAGACCAGTTTTATTCTCATTTAGTTGATTTACCTTTTACTTTCATCTATGTCATACTTCTGTACTTGCAAATTGACCTGAGTTACTACGGATCATAATATAACTTGAATGAAAGAATGAGCTATTTTACATATGCCAGAAAAAGCAAATACATTACATGGTAACAACTATGTGTTTGTGGTGAATCCTTGGTTGTAGAAATTGGAGTATTGGTGGCATAGATTTTAACATGGTATTAGACCAATTACAGTTTTATTTATTTAGAAGGTTCAAATCATGAATGGCATATTTTAAATTGGTTGAAAAAAAATAATTCCTTTCCCTCTATGTTGGGACTACATAAATGTTGGGACTACATAATTTTTTCCCTCTATGTTTTATTGCTTGTGTTTCAAGGACTTACTTGTTTATTGGTTCATAATTTTTTCTTGACCGGTCTGGATGGCTCATTGGTTGGAGAGTTTCCTAGGTACCGTTATCCCTAACTATAAGTTACATATTGGTGCTGCTTGAGAAGTTTGATGCTGGCTGCTCAGCTTCCAATGTAATCTTTTTTAAGCTTATTCATGTTGATTTAAGAGAATGTACTGTCAAGTTTATTCATGCTTCCAATGTAATCTTTTTTTTGTTTTTTTCAGCTTTCCTTCTTTCATATGTGGACCAATCAATTGCAAGAGACATTAAATTCAAACAAACGAGGATACTGCTTTTTTCCATAAAGATTTTAGCAGTTGGAGGACCTTTAGTCCCTGGTAGTCCAACAGAGCTCTGGGTGCAGGTTTTTTGGTAGTTGTAAATGTATATATGTATTTGTAAATGTATATATGTATTTGGATATTCTATTTTGAGAATGTAATGAAGATGTTGATATGTACTCTATTTTGAGAAATGTAATAAAGATGGTGATATATAATGTTAATTTGATTTTTAGGCCTGACAATTATATGGACTGATTTGGATGTGCTAATTTGAATAGTATAAAGTGTTATAAATGTGCTGCATTGAGCCTATACATGTTATCTATTCATGACGTTTTAAAATTGTTCTGAATTGTGCACTATATATTAACTATTCATAACGCTTTTATAGAAACTATTCATGACGGTTATTTTATGACGCTTTTGAAAAACATTTATAACACCCGTTTTCATGACGGTTGCTGTGGAAAAAAAAAGCGTCATGGTTCGTCATTAATGACGCTTTTTAGCCGTCATTAAAAGGGTTTTTTGTTGTAGTGTTCACATGGACTCAACAGATAAACCTAGGCGCTGATGCGGCTCGGATTCAGGTGGGACTATGCGGTTCAAAGTCCACGCGGACTCATGCGGCCCTGAACAGACAGACTCATGCGGCTACAAGCAGATGAGCTTATGCGGTTCAAAAGTGAACTACGCTCATGCGGCCCAAACCAAAAATATATGTGCGGTTCAGATCGAATATGACAAGCCCATGCGGCCCCCTGGGCGAAGTGCTTATGCGATCATATCGACGAACCTTGTACATGCGGCTTGTGCATAAATTATGCAGCAGAGCCATCGCAGTTAGGGTTCTAAGGCAACGCCCTTACCAGCAATAGGTGGATGAACGTCGGGATGAACAGAGTGAACAGCGGCCGGCGGAGGAGTGGCCACGTTCGTCGCCGCAGTCGCCGTAGAAGCGACCGCCTTGCCCTTCGCAGCCTTCGACACAGCAATCTTCTTGGGAGCCATAGATGCTTGGGAGAGAAAGGAGTTAGAACAGCGAAAGATCGAAGAGAGCAAAGAAGATTCCCCAGAACGAAAGTGTTCCTATTTATAGACAAGGAAGGAACGCCTCGATCCGCGTGCAATATGATGACCGACTCTTCGACCATCGAGGCAAAACGGCTGAATAATAGCCTGACTCTTGGGATCCTGGCCCAAAAAGCGGATCTTAAAATCTGACAGCAAATTAAGAGCATTAAATGCAGAAGATTTACAAAAGATTTGCACACGTGGCAGGAAGACGTAGCAAGAAGCTCATGCGACCAAAACAGCCCATGCGGCTCAGAGAGTCATGCGGTTGAGGTAATCATGCGGCTTGACAAATCCATACGGCTAGGACAGAATACATCCATGCGGCTCTGGCATAACCATGCTTCTTATTCAAAGTATTTCAATTTTGCAAATTGAAAACTTTGAAGGGGGTCTTGTAGAAGCATGAAAAAGAAAAAAAATGATCCATGCGGCCAAGGAGCCACATACGGCTCAGGAGTCCCATGCGGCTCAAACACATAGGCAGCTCGAGTGGATTCCATGCGGCCCGCATAGGGAAGCCACGTGTCTTTTCGGAACAGCTGTACCCAACGTCATTCAAATACAATTAATGCTCTGACGGCTGACAGCTGACAGCTGACAGCCCTGACGTAAAGTAGTCATGATGACTGACACAAGAGCACTATCTTCCTAGGGAACTGGAGAAAATCTTTACAGCTTCGAGGCAAGATTATACGGCCAGACTAGACGAGTTCACACGGCCAGTGCAGGGAAACCTATGCGGTTCAATCATGAAGGTCCCCCATGCGGCTCGGCCATGAAGAAACCCATGCGGCTCGGTCATGAAGACTCTCATGCGACTCGGCCATGAAGACCCCCATGCGGCTCGGTCATGAACATATTTATGCGGCTCGGTCATGACAACCTTCATGCGGTTCGAGTATAGAGACTATTCATGCGGCTCGGTCATGAAATCTTTCATGCGGCTCGGTCATGACGACCTTTATGCGGCCCAAATATGAACGCTCCTCATGCGACTCAATAATGATGACAGGACACGTGTCCTAAAGATAATCAAATTTTGGGTCAGATCCCAATAATTTGGGACACGTGGCAAGAGAATGAATTAAATTGATTCATTTAGATTTGCAGACATCAGCAAATCATCATGATGGAGATTTATTGCAATCAACATTAATTACTGACATGATATGGCATAATCCTTATTAAGGGCCCAGATCCTTCACGCTTAAGATTAATGGCCCAGATTGATCATTTACCAGGCCGCCGCCACTTAGAGAATGAGCAATCATTGCAAACCCTAATGATGTCCCTCACTATTATAAATAGCAAGGTGCCATTCCCTTGCAAATGGACGCTCCCCCAATAATCAGAGAGAAAAATACACAGAGATCAATCCAGAGAGAGAGAAGCCAGAAGAGCAATACGAGGAGAGCAAGAAGAGCATTTCTTCGTCAACGCCAAGCATCTCATTACAGGAGCCAAGGCTACGTCCGATCGTCCAAGGAGTAAGGCAGAGCTGCCGTCGCTTTCCCGAGCCTCTACCGTCACCCCCCAGAATCAAAAATAAACAATTGTACTTAGATTGCTGTACCTAGGTTTTCGTCCCTAGGCTTTCTTTGTACAAGCGAGTTTGTAATGTGAAGTAAAAGTTCAGTCCTCCCATAAAACTGTTCTGCTCTTTTATATTTCATGGCAGACAGTATGTATATATATATATATATATATATATATATATATATATATATATATATATATATATATATATATATATATATATATTTATGGATATATATATATATATATGGTTATATATATATATATATATATATATATGTATATATAAGTGTATATATATGGTTGTGTTGGTGTGTGACATTGTGTGGTATAGGAGGGGGGAGCCACACAGGTTCGGCCAAGAGCATGGGAGTAAGAGTGTGTGTATGTTTGTGTTGGTAGAGAGGGGTATGGGTGGTGTTTGATTAAATGGTTGTGAGTGTTTGATTGAGGTTGGAGAGTGAGTGTTTAGAGAGTGTTGGAGGGGGAGGGAAGGACCCAACCACAGCCCCTTGGACTGTCAAAACAGTCCCCCAATTCAAGCCCCTTGGCTGTCCTTTTCTTCACTCCAAAACAGTCCATGTATACACCCCTTTGGCTGTCCTAACTCAACCATAAATGGCTGTCCCTTAGCCCCCAATTCTGTCCAAGTTTATACCCATTTCACCCCCACTTATCAGCCTCCATATAACCCCAAATCAGTCCCTCATTGCTGTCCAGTTTTGGCCTATAGGTGCTATCCCTATTTACTCAAATTCAGTCCCTAAAGGAACCCTTCCTTGCTGTCCTCCCTAACAGTCCTAACCACACTACAAATCTGTCCAGAAATTCCCTATAGACAGCCCCTAACACCACTACAATAACTCTTTCAAAATAGTCCCCCAATTGCCACAAACCTGTCCACAATTTTAGCATGTTTGTTATCCCATAACAGCCTTCCATTTCCCTATTTATGGCTGTCCCTTTGCACCATATTCAGTCCAAAAAACTCCTTCACTTTGATGTCCAGATTTTCTACCATAAACCCCACATAACAGCCAACACTTAGCCTATTTTTCAGTCCCCCAATTACCCACTTTGCTGTCCCTACAAACCCCCATAGATAGCTGTCCTGTTAACCCAATTTTAGTCCACAAACATGCGACAAATCAGTCCATATATATAGCCTTGTGTGTGTGTATTTGTGAGGTTTTGTGAGTGTGTGTGTGAGAGCCTAGAGTGCATAGCTAGTGGCCTATAGGTTAGCCTATATCTAAACTAGTAGGAAAACCTATAGGAGGGCCTATGAGTGTGGTATATTGTGAGAGTGTTGTATGTGAGTGAGTGTTAGGTAGATGCGAGGGTAAATTCATGATATGGTTTAGGTAATAGAGTAACCAATACCCATGTATCCTAACATAGCCTAGATACCTAGGATACTTATTTTCCTTGGAAGGTAAACCTTAGATAGGTTGGTATCTAGCTACCCTAAGGAGCCTAGGCTAGTATCTTAGGTATTAGCGGGGTTTCCTTGGGATTGGGCAAGGTATCGGGATTTACCTTGGTAAGGTAATGCTAGTTTTGCCTAGGAATAGAGTATTTGAGTTAGGAGTCTAAGTTAGAGTTAGAACTTGATTTCCGTGGTTGGTAATGACCAAATATGGTGCTCATAGACTAGTTTTGACGTTGGTTGACCTTTTTGACCAAAAGTCAACAAAAGTCAACCGAGAGTCAAACTTAGCCTTTAAGGGACCCGATTTGACCGAAACCAAACCAGAGTTGACCAGTTAACTGAAAGTCAACAGTTGGTCAATATTAGACTAGTTTGACCTAGAGTTGACCAAGGTTGACCTAGAGTTGAGCAGAGTTGACCAGAGTTGACTTTTTGACCAAAAGTCAACTGTAAGTCAACCTTTGATCCCGTTTGACCTAGTTTGACTTGGATTGACTCCCAGTGACCTAGGATGACCTAGTATGAACCAGTACGACCTAGTATTACCTAATTTGACCTAGATTGACCTAGTTTTGACTGACTTATATTTATGACTTATATTAGTTTCCTTTTTCAGTATTAAGCCCTGTTTGACTCATAGTATCTTATTTTAGGTCTGTGATCACTCTGAGCGTCTGTTCACCTTATCAGCTCAGGACCACAGGCGAGTACATTCACTGATAGTTTTTATTGTCTTGATATCTATTATATCCGATTTAGTCATAGTGTTTTACATGATTTCCTGACACGACGGTTCACGGACTAGTATACGTCGGATCCTGTCATGAGATGTTATTCTTAGACTCCCTTGGTATATAAGTATGTGATATTTCTGTGTTCCTGTACTTATATAGATACTGATTTGGGAATGGGCTAGCCCCCTGCTCTCGAACCCCGTGTCATGACGTGCCATGTCCGGATCCGTGATACTATTCGGGGATGGGAGAATTATTAGGGGTTATGTGATCAAAGCTTTTATGTAACTATATTTTGCTAGCGCCACTCTCACCTCACGTAGGGTGTAGCAGACACCCCATTACCAGTTATCCAGGTTCGACGGCATGACTCTCCGTTGAGGATATCGCGGATTGCCGGGCCAAGTGGATAACCATCTCTTGCTTTCCTAGCCGATCACATATCGCTCTAATAGTTCAAATCACCTTTTACATTTATTTAGCGTATCTTATATTCCAGTTCAGCTTTACTTTCTGTACTTCTCACCATGCTATGATTCCATTACTCACATGCTCTACCTGCTTTTATACTGTGCCATGATTTGAGACTAAGTTCTGTTTGAAAGAAGGGTTACAACTCCGGTCCTTATTTGGTTCAAGGGTTGTAACTCGGCTTTCAAATGGTTCCCAAGTCGCCTATATCTTTGTCTTGTATTTCATTATTGCTGTCTCTTATAGTATTTCTCAATTCATATGGAACTGCTGTTGGTGTTTTGTACTTGCTCATTTTTCTGACGGGATACATTGACAAATTTTACAGATGATTCAGAGGCTGATTGCCCGACTTACTATGGGGTTGAGTCTGATGGACTAGATTTAGACTGTGGCTTGTTGGTAGAGCCACTGGACTTTACTCACCCTGAGTAGCATAGTTTAGTTAGGTTTGCCTGGCTTGCGAGCCAGCTAGTATATTTCAGTTTGTAGTATTTTTATACTTATACTTTCTGAGACTCTGGATGTTTTGTGTTTAGCTCTGACTTGTGGATCTTGGACTTATTTCCTGTTTTATCTATCATATCTCTTTTCCATGCTATCTTCCTTAGTTTGATATATGTGATTGAGACTATATTTCTATGTCACCTCCATTCGGAGTGTATATACTGTACAGGTACATTTATCTGTTTTAGTCATAGTATTTACAGATCCTATATACAATATTCTACCGCCAATACTGCGGCATAGGCTGGACGTAACCACGTGCTCGTGCCCCTCTTCAGGGTGCGGGTCATGACACGTTTTTGTGGTGGCCCATGCAGGTCGGTGTCGCAACTAGTGCGAACTCGTAATGGTGCTCGACTTAGAGTACTAATTACGAGCCTGCAATTAGGATGTAGGATCTAGGGTAAGATAGGAGTTACTCATTCACATGTTAGAAAATTTCTGATCTTTTGATTACCATGACAAATTCTTTTGTATTGAATTTAATTGTCCGTCTTTGATATTTCTATCATGTGCCATATTGACTTCTTGTTTTACTCTATCCTTAGGATGATGATCACTCGCTCTCAGGCAGCAGGTTCTAGCGCTGTACCAGAGAGGCCCGATCCGGCTGGTCTTCCACCTCCGGCTACGGGAGCTGCACTTGAGGGAGCTGCCCCCTCAGTTCCTACCCTTTCGGCGGGAGCAGCAGTAGAGACGGTTCTAGGAGGTCTTCCACCTCCAGCAGCGGGACCGCCCCTGGTCATCCATGACATTCTTCCACCGCCGCCTCAGTTACCGGCAGACACTCAGGGTATGATTGTAGTGCCCCGTCCCTACATCGTGCCCCGTCTCCGTCCACGGGGTGCGCGAGAAAGGAACACTGTCGCTATCGATTCGGTCGTGACCGATAGGTCGAAATCGGCCGAGTCGATCGAACGGGAACGGTTGAATTAAGATCCATTCCACGTTATGGAATGGCTTCTTCGGAACCAAGTCCCATATTCAGCGGGTTGCACCTCGAGGATTGGCTCTGCGGCTGAGTCGGGAGAGACCTCCCGTTGCTCTGGTTTTTATGCCGCACTTGATTTGGCTTTGGCTTTGGATTTCATGAATGCATTTTTCGTGAATGTTTTCGATGGGTTTTCGTGATGCGTTTTCGAGCTTCGCATTCATATCGAATATCCTTGAATTATACAGTGTTCTAATCAGTTGCTTATGCGATTGCAGGTGATCGCGTAGGCGACGTCAGCGCAGCCAACCGGTCGCTCGCTTGAAGCAAAGACTAAGGCGAGTGGCTAACCTCCTTCGTCTCGTCCCTCTATTTCAAACTCAACATGTGAAGTAAATAAATGCTTGTCATAATAGTGTAGAATCAAAGAAATCATGGCACGATTCTTCACGAAACACCTGCTATCAAACTGCCGGTTTTGAAAATAGAAAATGAGCTTTCTTATACAAATTCACTTAGCCTATGCAAACAATGAATGAATCGATTAACGTTTATCGCAACGATACGGCTAAGTAAGGAAATCAACTAACTCCAAAGGAAAACGGTCATTGGACAACTTGTCGACAAGGTGAAGTTTCCTCGAACGGTTGCCTAGGCCAAGGGACCGATTCGGCCCGGGAGGAACGAGTGTAGCAGCGCCAACCCTTCATCGGCGCGAGTTATACGGGCACTTTCGTACAGGGCTAGCTACCCGACGCGAAAGGGGCGTCGTCTAACCAAATGCTATAGTCCGCGATGGCTTAACATTGCCAGTGGCCTTAATACCCCTTTTTACTGCTTAACAGGTGCACGGGACACGGGATGAACATGATAATTACTTAATGATATACAAGTCCATATGCTTGCCTCAAAACATGTTAACATGCAAATCGAACAGGATGGTTAGAAAGATCATTGAAATAGCTAGCTAACATGTTTACGAAACTTCTTGAATCAAATGCAGAGCTTGGATTTAATTAGCCATTCGCCAGTACATGTGTTTCGTGCTGATCCTCGCTCTTTGCAGGTCCCGCGAACCAGGAAGGACGCGCCAGCTAGCTCGGCGGCGTTCGTGACTTTTGAAGCTTCGGCCGTGCGTCGAAGACTCTCTTTCAGCGACTCTACTTTTGAAGGCTCTCGACAGTCCAAGGAAAATGACTCAGCGTCCCTCCCATCCAGGTCAATGGAGTACTTGTGAATATTGAGGGATGTATGCAAAGTATGGAACGGCTATCTCATCGGCACTCTTTTGTAATCGAGTCATGTTGTAGCCCGCGCGGCAAGGAGTCTTGTATCAGAGTCTGTAAAAAGATGTTCATTATCAATAAAGATCAAGTTTCCTTTAATTATTGTGTGTATCAATTTGTCTGCGTACTCTCTTAGATCTCGTGTCTCGGATTACCTTATGACTAGGCCTTGTGCGATCGCAAATTAGGTTCGTACGGCATCACGCCCGGGGGGCGACTATCGATTCGACGGAATCGGGGCATGACATAATGGTATCAGAGCACGGCTTTACGTCCTTGGCCTCCAGTGTCGAGTTTTAGTCTCCAACCGTTGACCTCGTGTCGATGAGAAGAGTTGTTCCATACGCTGAACCCAAGACATTTTTTGAAACTAACAAGAGTTGCCTTCCTTTTTCCTGCAGTTACGGGAGCTCAGGCGGAAGACGAGACGAGCGCTTCCAGCGGCTCGAGTGCTTCTAGGCCCGAGCATTCCGTTAACCCAACGGGAATGACGCCTACTGTAGCCGGACCTTCCGGCGACCCGATGCAACGTATGCTGCAGATGCTTGAAATGCAGCAACGTCAGAACGAGCTCTATCGTCAGCAAGCGGAGGCTCGTCAGACCCAATTCGAGAGTCGGTTCGAGGCTCAATTCAAGCTGCAACAACAGCAGCTGAATACCCTCCAACAGATCGTACAGTCGGTCGTCGGCAATAACAACAACTCAACGATGACACCTACCGTGACCCAGCCTGCGGTTCGATCCAACGAAGCTGAACCAGAGGCGCCCGCGCTCTCACCTGCAGCACCGAGAAGTTCTAACTTCGACGTGTCAAAATTTACGAAAAGCTGTCGCACTTCCTTCAACGGCACAGAAGATCCATCCGTGGCGATCGACTGGTTGGAGGAGCTGGAAGACAAGTTCGAGCTTCTGGGTGTCGAGGACTCAAAGAAAGTCGCGTGTGCTCAACTTCTACTTCGAATGAACGCGCACGATTGGTGGGCCGTGCAGAAGCGGGCTATCCGACGTGAAGACGAGCCGACGGCGATCTCATGGGCGACATTCAGAAATGCGTTCGAGAACGAATATCTTTCTACAGCCGTGCGACAGGAAAAAGAAAATAAGTTCATGCAGTTGACGCAAGGGAATATGACTGTACGACAATATGCGGCTAAATTCAACAAACTGGCCAAGTTCGCCGGAGACTATTTACCTACCACCGCAAGTCGAGCAAAACGATTTGTAGTGGGCCTGCGTTCCTCTATCCGTGCTCATGTCTCTGTACCGGAATACAAAACTGTGGGCGAGGCACTCAACCATGCCATCCGTCTGGAGTCCGAGTATCCTCCTACTACTACCGGCGCTGTTAACTTTAATAACAAACGCCATAGTAATGCGGGAGGCAACAACGCACACAAGCGTCAACATCGCGGCAACCAGACGAAGGAAAGGATGGTCTACAATTTCTGCCACAAGGACGGGCATCTGGACACCGACTGCCGACTTAAGAACAGAGTCTGTTTCGCATGCAGCAAGAGGGATCACCTCGTAAGGGACTGTCCGGAAGCTGCGTCGACCCAACGCCCGCTCCAACATCAACAAAACCGAGGCCAAGCACCTCGGGCTCCACCGACCGCACAACAGAATGGCCAAGACCGTCGCCCCAATGCTCAGGGCCGTGTCTACGCCATGACCCGAGGTGAAGTGTTCGCATCTGACACAGTCGTGACAGGTATACTGCAATTCAATAATAAACCTGCTCGTGTATTGTTTGATTCAGGTGCCACGCATAGTTTTATATCGGCAGACTTTGCCGCCGAGCACAAATTTCCTCTGACACCGCTCGGTCTCGAGCTCACTGTTAACATCCCGTCGGGCATGCCACTAGCTGCGAGTTTAGTCTGCGGAGACGGAATCATCTGTATAGGTGGTCAAAAGGTCAGTCTCGATGCGATAGTTCTAAATATTAAGGACTACGATATCATTCTGGGGATGGATTGGCTCGGTCCGTGCAACGCAACCATAGACTGCGCTGAAAAGAAGGTCACATTCCGCATACCGGGAGTGCCCGAATTCTGCTACTCGTGTGGTAAGGCGTCGCCGACCTGCATGGTGATCTCTGCAATATCTGCTCGACGGATGCTGTATTCCGGGTGCGAAGGCTATCTAGCTTCTGTTCGAGACATGCGACTGGATGGTGCAAACGCGGGTCAGACCGACGTTGTGGCAGAATTCCTCGATGTGTTCCCGGACGAGTTGCCCGGCATGCCGCCCGATCGAGAGATTGAGTTCACTATCGATACCTTCCCCGACACTCGACCAATCTCGAAGACCCCATACAGGATGGCCCCTGCAGAGCTGAAAGAACTCAAGGTACAGTTACAGGAATTGCTCGACAAGGGATTTATCCGACCCAGCGTCTCGTCGTGGGGAGCGCCCGTACTGTTTGTCAAGAAGAAGGATGGCTCTATGCGTCTTTGTATCGACTACCGCGAGCTGAATAAAGCCACCGTCCGAAACAAATACCCCCTGCCCCGCATAGATGATCTGTTTGACCAGCTCTAAAGAGCCACGGTGTTCTCTAAAATTGATTTACGTTCGGGTTACCATCAACTCAAGATCAAGCCGGACGATGTGCCGAAGTCTGCCTTCCGTACTCGATACGGCCATTACGAGTTCCTGGTAATGCCGTTCGGCCTAACGAACGCCCCTGCTACTTTTATGGATTTAATGAATCGAGTGTTCCGCCCGTTCCTCGACAAGTTCGTAGTAGTCTTTATCGACGATATACTCGTCTACTCGAAGAATCGGCAGCAACACACTGAGCATCTGCGGACCGTGCTTCAGACCCTTCGAGAAAACCAACTATATGCGAAGCGAAGCAAATGTGAATTTTGGCTTAGCAGCGTCTCATTCCTCGGACACATCATTTCTGCTGAAGGCATTGCGGTCGACCCAAAGAAAGTTGAAGCCGTTGTCGATTGAAAACGGCCAGCGTCCGTCGGCAAGATTCGAAGTTTCCTTGGCTTAGCGGGATACTACCGACGCTTCGTGAAAGACTTTGCGAAGATCGCATCGCCTCTGACTCGCCTCACCCAGAAAGGAGTCGCATTCGAATGGTCGGACGACTGCGAAGCCGCATTCCAAGAGTTGAAGCAACGGCTCGTCTCGGCCCCGATACTCGCACTTCCAGAAGGGACGGAGGGTTTCCAGATATTCAGCGACGCGTTCGGTCAGGGCTTGGGGTGTGTGCTGATGCAACGAAACAAGGTGATATCTTTTGCTTCCCGACAGCTAAAGCCGTACGAGAAAAATTATCCCACGCACGACCTGGAGTTAGCGGCGATTGTGTTTGCGTTGAAATTGTGGCACCACTATCTCTATGGTGTGGCGTGCACGATCTATACCGATCACAAGAGCCTCAAGTATCTATTCACGCAGAAGGAGCTGAACTTGCGGCAAAGGCGTTGGCTGGAACTAATCAAGGATTACGACTTGACTATCGACTACACGCCGGGAAAGGGAAATGTTGTGGCGGATGCTTTGAGTCGGAAGTACATTGCCTCGTTATCCATTGACCCCCGACTGCTACGCGACCTTGAAGAGATGGGCATCGAGCTCCGAGTCAGATTCCGGAACGTGCAGTTGGCAAAGTTGCAGTTAGAGCCGAGCTTGCTGAATAAGATCAAGACCGCTCAGACGGACGATTCGTACCTGAAGAAAGTGCGAGAGCTAATTTCGACAGGCAGAACGACCGACTTTGCGGAAGACGAAACCGGCGTGCTTCGATTGAAGGGTAGGCTATGCGTTCCGGACGATTCAGAACTCAGAAAGGAGATCCTGTCGGAGGTGCACTATGCGAAATACACTTTGCATCCAGGCAGTACCAAGATGTATAAGGACCTCCGCACGACCTTCTGGTGGCACGGAATGAAGAGAGATGTGGCGCTCTTCGTGTTGCATTGCATGGCCTGTCAGCAGGTGAAAGCTGAGCATCAGCGACCGGGCGGAGAGATGCAGAACCTCGCTATTCCCGAGTGGAAATAGAATCATGTCACTATGGATTTTATTGTTGGCCTGCCGAAGACACCACGGGGGAACGACGCCATCTGGGTCATCGTCGATCGATTAACCAAGTCAGCGCACTTTATCGCCATCAAAGTTACTTGGAGCGTTGATCGCCTGGCGCAGATTTATATTGACGAGATAGTTCGGCTGCACGGAGTTCCAGTATCCATCGTCTCTGATCGGGATTCACGATTCATGTCGCGATTCTGGAGTAGCCTTCAGTCGGCGCTGGGAACCAAGTTGCAGTTCAGCTCAGCTTACCATCCTCAGACCGACGGCCAAACGGAGCGCGTCAACCAGATTCTCGAAGACATGCTACGGCTCTGCGCAATTGACTTCAAATCAAGTTGGGACGTCCACCTACCGCTGGCAGAATTTGCATACAACAATAGCTACCAATCCAGCATCCAAATGGCACCGTATGAAGCTTTGTACGGCCGGAAGTGCAGATCGCCTATTTGCTGGGATGAAGTCGGGGAACGACAGATACTCGGCCCGGAGCTGGTGGAACAGACTGTGGAAAAGGTCAAGCTCATTCGGGAAAGATTAAAGACCGCACAGAGTCGCCAAAAAAGCTATGCGGACATTCATCATCGACCACTCGAGTTTCAAGTAGGCGATCACGTATTTCTTAAAGTGTCGCCCATGCGGGGAGTTAGTCGGTTCGGCGCGAAAGGAAAGTTGAGTCCGAGATTCGTCGGGCCGTTTGAAATACTTGAACGGGTCGCGCCAGTGGCCTACAAAATTGCCCTACCGCCGGCGCTTGATGGTGTACACAACGTCTTCTACGTCTCTCAGTTGCGGAAGTACGTGCACGACCCTAGCCACGTGGTAGATTTTGGCCAGCTGGAGCTAAAGTCAGACTTATCCTACGTCGAAGAGCCAGTTCAAATCTTAGAACGCAAGGATAAGTTGCTGCGAAATCGAGCGATCCCTCTCGTTCGTGTCCTCTGGAAGAACCACTCGATCGAAGAGTCGACGTGGGAGCTTGAATCGGAGATGAAGGATAAATTCCCTTCATTGTTCTCGTAGAGGTAGGTTTCATCTTTAAGTTTCGAGGACGAAACTTTTTATTAGTTGGTTATGGTGTAGTGCCCCGTCCCTACATCGTGCCCCGTCTCCGTCCACGGGGTGCGCGAGAAAGGAACACTGTCGCTATCGATTCGGTCGGGACCGATAGGTCGGAATCGGCCGAGTCGATCGAACGGGAACGGTTGAATTAAGATCCATTCCACGTTATGGAATGGCTTCTTCGGAACCAAGTCCCATATTCAGCGGGTTGCGCCTCGAGGATTGGCTCTGCGGCTGAGTCGGGAGAGACCTCCCGTTGCTCTGGTTTTCATGCCGCACTTGATTTGGCTTTGGCTTTGGATTTCGTGAATGCATTTTTTGTGAATGTTTTCGATGGGTTTTCGTGATGCGTTTTCGAGCTTCGCATTCATATCGAATATCCTTGAATTATACAGTGTTCTAATCAGTTGCTTATGCGATTGCAGGTGATCGCGTAGGCGACGTCAGCGCAGCCAACCGGTCGCTCGCTTGAAGCAAAGACTAAGGCGAGTGGCTAACCTCCTTCGTCTCGTCCCTCTATTTCAAACTCAACATGTGAAGTAAATAAATGCTTGTCATAATAGTGTAGAATCAAAGAAATCATGGCATGATTCTTCACGAAACACCTGCTATCAAACTGCCGGTTTTGAAAATAGAAAATGAGCTTTCTTATACAAATTCACTTAGCCTATGCAAACAATGAATGAATCGATTAACGTTTATCGCAACGATACGGCTAAGTAAGGAAATCAACTAACTCCAAAGGAAAACGGTCATTGGACAACTTGTCGACAAGGTGAAGTTTCCTCGAACGGTTGTCTAGGCCAAGGGACCGATTCGGCCCGGGAGGAACGAGTGTAGCAGCGCCAACCCTTCATCGGTGCGAGTTATGCGGGCACTTTCGTACAGGGCTAGCTACCCGACGCGAAAGGGGCGTCGTCTAACCAAATGCTATAGTCCGCGATGGCTTAACATTGCCAGTGGCCTTAATACCCCTTTTCACTGCTTAACAGGTGCACGGGACACGGGATGAACATGATAATTACTTAATGATATACAAGTCCATATGCTTGCCTCAAAACATGTTAACATGCAAATCGAACAGGATGGTTAGAAAGATCATTGAAATAGCTAGCTAACATGTTTACGAAACTTCTTGAATCAAATACAGAGCTTGGATTTAATTAGCCATTCGCTAGTACATGTGTTTCGTGCTGATCCTCGCTCTTTGCAGGTCCCGCGAACCAGGAAGGATGCGCCAGCTAGCTCGGCGGCGTTCGTGACTTTTGAAGCTTCGGCCGTGCGTCGAAGACTCTCTTTCAGCGACTCTACTTTTGAAGGCTCTCGACAGTCCAAGGAAATGACTCAGCGTCCCTCCCATCCAGGTCAATGGAGTACTTGTGAATATTGAGGGATGTATACAAAGTATGGAACGGCTATCTCATCGGCACTCTTTTGTAATCGAGTCATATTGTAGCCCGCGTGGCAAGGAGTCTTGTATCAGAGTCTGTAAAAAGATGTTCATTATCAATAAAGATCAAGTTTCCTTTAATTATTGTGTGTATCAATTTGTCTGCGTACTCTCTTAGATCTCGTGTCTCGGATTACCTTATGACTAGGCCTTGTGCGATCGCAAATTAGGTTCGCACGGCATCACGCCCGGAGGACGACTATCGATTCGACGGAATCGGGGCGTGACAATGATGGCCCTTCTGCAGCAGATACTGCAGACACAGAGATCACAGGCAGAGGCACAGCACCGTCAGGCAGAGGTGCTACGACAGACCATGGAGAACTCATATCAGCTAGCTATGGCAGCAGTGGAGAGAGGTGTACCGACTACAGTTCATGGAGCACCAGCACAGCAGCAGGGTCATGGAAGGCCCGGTACACACCTCGACTTCAGGAAGATGAACCCACGGGAGTTCAAGGGTACCGAGTGTATCCTATACGCGGACGACTGGCTAGAGGATGTCCAGCAGAGTCTGGAGTTGGCAGAGGTCCTGAGGGGTCTGTGGGTGACTTCTGCAGTGAGCCAGTTTTTCAACATAGCGCTGACTTGGTACCGTACGGATCCGCGTGCGTCAGTGAGAGGTATATCTTGGGAGGACTTCAGAAAACTCTTCAAGGAGAAGTTCTACCCAGATGTAGCCTTGACAGCTTTGGAGGGGCAGTTTGCCAGTCTGGTGCAGGAGAACTCGTCGGTAGACGAGTATGCAGCGGAGTTTTTCTGTCTGAGCAGGTTTGCACCCAGTTTGGTCCAGGATGAGGGGTGCAAGGCCCGAAAGTTCCGGAGGGGTCTCATACATGCAGTGTGCACTCGCACATCTGGGCGACGAGACGCGACGTTCGAGAAGATCCTTATGGAGGCTCAGATTACAGAGGAGGACTTCGGCCAAGATGAGGAGTGACGCTCTTGGAGCTAGTTCGAGTGCAGGGCCAACGAAGCACCCACATTTCTAGCAGAGGCATGTCCAGCAGCAGCAGCCTCAGTTGCAGTTCCAGCAGGCACCAGCGCGTGCCCAGCAGCATCAGGGTCAGGGTCAGGGTCAGGGTCATTAAAGAGGTTTACAGGAAGAGATTGGGCGTCTGCTTACACAGTGTAACTTCTGCGGGAAGCCAGGGCACATTAAAGAGGTTTGCAGGAAGAGATTGGGCGTCTGCTTATACTGTGGGGCGCCCGATCACCAGCTGAAGGACTGCCGTATTCGAGGAGTCCGAGGAGGTCAGGACAGAGCACAGCCGGCCAGAGGACCAGCAGTTCAACAGAGAGGTCCTCTACTTCAGACGCAGCAGCAGCATTTTCAGCAGCACCAGAGGGGAGCCCCTGCGGGCAGAGTGTTTACATTGACAGCAGAGGAGGAGGCAGAGGCAGTAGGCGATGTAGTGCCAGGTCACGTTCTTCTCGATTCACTCCCTGCATTTACCTTATTTGATTCCGGTGCCTCTCATAGCTTTGTGTCTGTCTCCTTTGCTCTGAGACACAATATTATTGTTGAACCGTTGGGTAGGACTTGCAAGATATTGAATGGGGGAGGCATCATCCTGGTCAATAATATCTGCAAGGGGCGAAGAGTTACTGTAGGAGGTCGAGTTTTGGGTGCATGCTTGCTCGTAATGCCCCTTCCGAGGTACGATGTGGTACTCGAAATGGATTGGTTGAGCATGCACCATGCTAGTATAGATTGTAAATGAGGTAGGATTTTGTTTAGGCCGTCGGAAGAACCAGAGATTGTATTTGCTAGAGGAGCAGCTGAGCCGGGAGATGGGTTCTGCGGAGCTTTACTTGCGGGGCAGGCATTGCCGTATCCATTGATAGCTGACTTAATGGATGGTTTTCCCGAGGAGTTGCCTAGGATGTCGTCGGATAGAGACATTGAGTTCTCTATAGACTTAGTGCCGGGCGCTGAGCCTATCTCACAGCACGTCTATAGGGTCAACAACAGTGAATTAGCGGAGCTGAAGAAGCAGGTCGACGAGCTGCAGGACAAGGGATTCATTAGATCCAGTTCATCGCCTTGTGGAGCGCCAGTCCTGTTTGTGCCGAAGAAGGATGGTACGATGCGTATGTGCATCGATCACAGGGCGCTCAATAACCTCACTATCAACAATAAGTACCCATTGCCGAGGATCGACGACTTGTTCGATCAGTTGAGTGGTGCCAGGGTGTTTTCAAAGATAGATCTGAGGTCCGGCTATCATCAGCTGAAGGTAAAGCAGGAAGACATTCCGAAGACAGCTTTTTGGACTCAGTACGGCCAGTACGAGTTCACAGTGATGCCATTTGGGTTGACCAACGCCCCAGCTGTGTTCATGAACTTGATGAACAAGGTATTCCATCAGTACCTTGACAAGTTTGTGGTGCTCTTCATAGACGACATCCTTGTCTACTCAAAGACGCCGGAGGAGCACGAGGAGCATCTGAGGATTGTGCTCAAGACTTTGAGAAAGGAGCAGTTGTATGGGAAGTTGTCGAAGTGTGAGTTCTTCCTGGACCAGGTCGAGTTCTTGGGTCATGTTGTGACCGAGCACGGGATCTCAGTAGACCAGAAGAAGATTGCTGCGGTAGAGTCTTGGTCTACGCCCAGTACAGTTGCCGAGATTCGGAGCTTTCTGGGATTGGCGGGCTACTATCAGAAGTTCGTCCAGGATTTCTTGCGGATCACGGAGCCGATGACTAGACTCACCAGGAAGGACGTAGATTTCGTCTGGACTGAGGAGTGTCAGGCCGCCTTCGATGAGCTGAAGAAGAGGTTGACATCAGCTCCGATGTTAACATTGCCGTCTGGGACTGGTGGTTTCTCGATTTACAGCGACGCTTCTGGCCGGGGTCTGGGTTGTGTACTTCAGCAGCACGGGAAGGTGATTGCCTATGCATCTAGGCAGTTACGTCCTCATGAGAAGAACTATCCGACTCACGATCTGGAGTTAGCCGTTGTCATCTTTGCCCTGAAGTTGTGGAAACACTATCTGTACGAAGAGCGGGTTGAGATCTTTACTGACCACAAGAGCTTGAAGTACGTGTTCACTTAGAAGGAGCTGAACATGAGGCAGAGACGTTGGCTTGAGCTGATAAAGGATTTTGATATCGCCTTGCAGTACCATCCAGGGAAGGCCAACGTAGTTGCAGATGCCTTGAGCAGGTATCCAGTGGCTATGTATCTGACATCAGACCGTCATCTTTTGGCTGACCTGGACAGTTTGGGAATCGAGGTAATTATTCCGGGCATTGAGGTACAGATGTGGGGCTTACAGATTCAGTCTGAGTTGATGGACAGAGTCAGATCAGCACAGTATGATGATGTTGCCCTGAGGTGCATCAGGGAGCAGGTGCAGGCAGGGCTGCTTGATGATTTCTCTATTGTCGAGGATGGGTCGCTGTGGCACGGTGCTAGACTGTGCGTTCCAAGTGGGGAGCTTCGGGAGGAGGTTCTTCAGGAGGCTCATCGCTCTCAGTACTCTATGTATCCTGGTGATGTACAGAGATCTGAGAGAGCATATTTAGTGGTACGGCATGAAGCGCAAGGTGGCTCAGTTTGTATCTCGTTGCTTGGTTTGTCAGCAGGTGAAGGCCGAGAGGCAGAGGCCTAGTGGATTGCTACAGCCACTACCCATTCCTGAGTGGAAGTGGGAGCACATCACCATGGACTTTGTGTCCGGACTTCCACGGTCTCCAGGAGGAAAAGACGTGATTTGGGTCATAGTTGATAGATTGACCAAATTGGCCCACTTTTTGCCTTTCAAGGTGGGATTGTCTACGGAGAGGTTGGCAGAGCTGTATGTTTGTCAGATCGTACGATTGCATGGGGTTCCTGTGAGCATAGTTTTAGATCGGGATAGCCATTTCACTTCCTCCTTCTGGAGGAGTTTGCAGGCTAGCTTGGGCACCTCGCTCAAGTTTAGTACCGCTTATCACCCCTAGACAGACGGGTAGTCAGAGAGGACTATCCAGACCTTGGTGGATATGCTTCGCACGTGTGTGCTAGATCTCGGGGGTTCTTGGGAGGATCATCTTCACATGGTAGAGTTTGCTTACAACAACAGCTACCAGGCCAGTATAGAGATGTCGCCATTCGAGGCTCTATACGGACGAAGATGCCGTACTCCCTTATCATGGGACGATGTTGGCGAGAGGGTGCTGCTTGGACCGGAGATGGTGGTGGATGCAGCTGAGAAGGTCCAGCTGATTAGAGACAGACTTCGGGTGGCTCATGATAGGCAGCGGCATTGGGCCGATAGCCACCGGAGACCGTTAGAGTTCGAGGTTAGTTTCAGTTCCTGTTTGTGATTATTTGTGATTTGTCAGTCCTGTGTTATGAGTTGTTTTATGTCTAGGCTGGTGCTTTGGTGTTCTAGAAGATTTCTCCGACACGGGGCACGATTCGTTTTGGCGGGGGCGGAAAGCTTAGTCCGCGCTACATCGGACCTTTCACCATCCTTGAGAGGGTCGGTGCAGTGGCTTACCGGCTAGACTTGCCGCCTACGCTAGAGGGGATGCACAACGTGTTCCACGTGTCGCAGCTGAGATGGTACGTGGCGGACCCCAGCCATGTATTGGATCATTCAGCGATCGAGTTGGGGCTTACTCTTCACTATCTAGAGCAGCCAGTAGAGATTCTGGATCGTAGGGAGAAGATGCTCCGGAACCAGGTTATACCCTTGGTTCGTGTTGCATGGAGGCATCACTCTCCAGGTGAGTCTACCTGGGAGAGAGAGGACGACATGTGGGAGCGTTTTCCTTATCTCTTCGAGCCCTGAGGTATAATTTTGTTTTTGCATGTGATTCAGCGTATGTTTGTTTTAATTTTGAGGACAAAATTTTTTTAAGGTGGATAGGTTTGTCACCCTCAGTTTTCATAAACAGGGGTATTTTGGTAATTTTCTACTTTAAAATTATTTTGGAATTATTTATTTAATTATTGTATTATTTTGGGGTTGTTTGAGTCGGGTTTGAATTTCAACTCATTTCGACTTGTATTGGGGACCCGGGGTAGTGTTGACCTTAGCGGGCCCATACACTAGTTAGCCATGGCCCACATGCTAGTTATTTTAGTTAGTGACTAGACTAATTATTTTGGTTAGTATTAATTTGGACTAGTGGTTTAAGATTGACTAAACTACCCCCGACTTAACCCCTTGCCAATGTATTAGCAAATAGACTAGAGAGGGGCTTTTGGACTTTTTCCATATAGGACAAAACAGCCTATTATGGTCGGCCATGACATGTAGGGGATAGGGACAAGTCACTTTATTGTTTCCTCTTCCATTCTCTCTCTTGTTCTTCCCCAAATTGATTTGAGAGCAAACCCTAATCAAATCACCACCAAATCCTTCCATTTCTCCACCAAACCTTTATCCTTCCTTCTCCATTCAATCCAAGGAAGGAGCTCCCCAAGTTTGAGAGGATTCGGAGCTCGTTCATGTCCGTTTGGGATTCCTACGTGTCGGTGGCATTTCGGGATCGATTCGAGCCACCGGGAGGTATAAATCCTTTTCCTCTCTCATTTCTCTCATGCATTAGATTCATTTTGACCTATAGGAATGACCCCCATGGTTTGGTGCCCATTGGTGTCCATTTTGTGTCCATTTGGACATTTGTAGAGGTGTCCAATGTGTAGGATCGTGTCCTAATGGGAAAACCCCCTATTTGGACACATGTGTTTGTTTGTGCATTTATTTTGGTGTGTTCTAATATTATTCCAGATTTTCATGTGTTTAAATTTATGAGTTTGCCAATGTATCATATTCCTATAATCTATATGTATATATATATATATAGTTATATATATATCATTCTATATATATATGTATGTATATATATATATATATGATTATACATACATACATACATACATATATATATATATATATATATATATATATATATATATATATATATATATATATATATATATATATATATATATATATATATATATATATATATATATATATTTTGCATATATATATATATATATATATATATATATATATATATATATATATATATATATATATATATATATATATATATATATATATATATATATATATATTTTGCATATATATATATATATATATATATATATATATATATATATATATATATATATATATATATATATATATATATATATATCTATATATATATATATATATATATATAAATGCAAAATATATATATATATATATATATATATATATATATATATATATATATATATATATATATATATAAGTGTATATATATATAAGTGTATATATATGGTTGTGTTGGTGTGTGACATTGTGTGGTATGGGAGGGGGAAGCCACACAGATTCGGCCAAGACCATGGGAGTAAGAGTGTGTGTATGTTTGTGTTGGTAGAGAGGGGTATGGGTGGTGTTTGATTAAATGGTTGTGAGTGTTTGATTGAGGTTGGAGAGTGAGTGTTTAGAGTGTTGGAGGGGGAGGGAAGGACCCAACTACAGTCCCTTGGACTGTCAAAATAGTCCCCCAATTCAAGCCCCTTGGCTGTCCTTTTTCTCACTCCAAAACAGTCCATATACACACCCCTTTGGTTGTCCTAACTCAGCCATAAATGACTGTCCCTTAGCCCCCAATTCAGTCCAAGTTTACACCCATTTCACCCCCACTTATCAGCCTCCATATAACCCCAAATCAGTCCCTCATTGCTGTCCAGTTTTGGCCTATAGGTGCTGTCCCCATTTACTCAAATTCAGTCCCCAAAGGAACCCTTCCTTGCTGTCCTCCCTAACAGTCCTAACCACACTACAAATCTGTCCAGAAATTCCCTATAGACAGCCCCTAACACCACCACAATAACTCCTTCAAAATAGTCCCCCAATTGCCACAAACCTGTCCACAATTTTAGCATATTTGCTGTCCCATAACAGCCTTCCATTTCCCCATTTATGGTTGTTCCTTTGCACCACATTCAGTCCAGAAAACTCCTTCACTTTGTTGTCCAGATTTTCCACCATAAACCCCACATAACAGCCAACACTTAGCCTATTTTTCAGTCCCCCAATTACCCACTTTGCTGTCCCTACAAACCCCCATAGATGGCTATCCTGTTAACCCAATTTCAGTCCACAAACATGCCACAAATCAGTCCATATATATAGCCTTGTGTGTGTGTGTGTATTTGTGAGGTTTTGTGAGTGTGTGTGTGAGAGCCTAGAGTGCATAGCTAGTGGCCTATAGGTTAGCCTATATCTAAACTAGTAGGAAAACCTATAGGAGGGCCTATGAGTGTGGTATATTGTGAGAGTGTTGTATGTGAGTGAGTGTTAGGTAGATGTGAGGGTAAATTCATGATATGGTTTAGGTAATAGAGTAACCAATACCCATGTATCCTAACATAGCCTAGATACCTAGGATACCTATTTTTCTTGGTAGGTAAACCTTAGATAGGTTGGTATCTAGCTACCCTAAGGAGCCTAGGCTAGTATCTTGGTTATTAGCGGGGTTTCCTTGGGATTGGGCAAGGTATCGGGATTTACCTTGGTAAGGTAATGCTAGTTTTGCCTAGGAATAGGGTATTTGAGTTAGGAGTCTAAGTTAGAGTTAGAACTTGATTCCCGTGGTTGGTAATGATCAAATATGGTGCTCATAGACTAGTTTTGACGTTGGTTGACCTTTTTGACCAAAAGTCAACAAAAGTCAACCGATAGTCAAACTTAGCCTTTAAGCGACCCGATTTGACCGAAACCAAACCAGAGTTGACCAGTCGACTAAAAGTCAACAGTTGGTCAACATTAGACTAGTTTGACCTAGAGTTGACCACGGTTGACCTAGAGTTGACCAGAGTTGACCAGAGTTGACTTTTTGACCAAAAGTCAACTGTAAGTCAACCTTTGACCCCGTTTGACCAAGTTTGACTTGGATTGACTCCCAGTGACCTAGGATGACCTAGTATGAACCAGTATGACCTAGTATGATCCAGTTTGACCTAGATTGACCTAGTTTTGACTTAGACTTGCATTCATGACTTATATTAGTTTCCTTTTTCAGTATTAAGTCCTGTTTGACTCATAGTATCTTATTTTAGGTCTGTGATCACTCTGAGCGTCTGTTCACCTTATCAGCTCAGGACCACAGGCGAGTACATTTACTGATAGTTTTCATTGTCTTGATATCTACTATATCCGATTAAGTCGTAGTGTTTTACATGATTTCCTGACACGACGGTTCACGGACTAGTATACGTCAGATCCTGTCATGAGATGTTATTCCTAGATTCCCTTGGTATATGAGTATGTGATATTTCTATGTTCCTGTACTTATATAGACACTGATTTGGGAGTGGGCTGGCCCCCTGCTTTCGAACCCCGTGTCATGACGTGCCATGTCCGGATCCGTGATACTATTCGGGGATGGGGGAATTATTTGGGGTTATGTGATCAAAGCCTTCCTGTAACTATATTTTGCTAGCGCCACCCTCACCTCACGTAGGATGTAGCAGATACCCCATTACCAGTTATCCAGGTTGGACGGCATGACTCTCCGTTGAGGACACCGCGAATTATCGGGCCAAGTGGATAACCATCTCTTGCTTCCCTAGCTGATCACATATCGCTCTAATAGTTCAAATCACCTTTTTCATTTATTTAGCGTATCTTATATTCCAATTCAGCTTTACTTTCTGTACTTTTCACCATGCTATGATTCCATTACTCACATACTCTACCTGCTTTTATACTGTGCCATGATTTGAGACTAAGTTCTGTTTGAAAGAAGGGTTACAACTCCGGTCCTTATTTGGTTCAAGGGTTGTAACTCGGCTTTCAAATGGTTCCCAAGTCGCCTATATCTTTGTCTTGTATTTTATTATTGCTGTCTCTTATAGTATTTCTCAATTCATATGGAACTGCTGTTGGTGTTTTGTACTTGCTCATTTTCCTGACGGGATACGTTGACAAATTTTACAAATGATTCAGAGGCTGATTTCCCGACTTACTATGGGGTTGAGTCTGATGGACTAGATTTAGACCGTGGCTTGTTGGTAGAGCCACTAGACTTTGCTCACCCTGAGTAGCATAGTTTAGTTAGGTTTGCCTGGCGTACGAGCCAGCTAGTACATTTCAGTTTGTAGTATTTTTATACATATACTTTCTGAGACTCTGGATGTTTTGTGTTTAGCTCTGACTTGTGGATCTTGGACTTATTTCCGGTTTTATCTATCATATCTCTTTTCCATGCTATCTACCTTAGTTTGATATATGTGATTGAGACTGTATTGCTATGTCACCTCCATTCGGAGTGTATATACTGTACAGGTACATTTATCTGTTTTATTCGTAGTATTTACAGACCCTATATACAGCGTTCTACCGTCGATACTGCGGCGTAGGCTGGATATAACCACGTGCTCGTGCCCCTCTTCAGGGTGCGGGTCGTGACACAAACTGGTGTGGTTGATCCAAGGACAGTGCCATAGGCTATTCTGAGTCCCGGAGCAGATGACACTAGTGAGTCTAGGTTTGGCCGCACTTCTTCAACTCAGATCAATTTAACAGTAACTGAATAGTTGTTATTAGTCCTGGTAGACCAAAAGTCGCCGCCAGGGAAGTATCTTCCTCTGATCCATTTAGCCCATAAAGTATTTTTCGTGATGGATCTCTAGAATATTTTATAGGAGGCACTATCTCTAAGGATCGCCAGGGACCTTAGGCCAACACCTCCCTCCCTCTTCGGACGGCACAACTCTTCCTAGCTGATAGCATGTATCCTTCATTTCCATAGGAACTTAACAAGTACTCTTTCTATCTTTTTTTTTTGTAGTGCCTTTAGGTATCATGATAGCCTGAAGGCTGTACAATGCAATAGCTAAGATGACCGCTTTAATAAGCTCAATGCGTCCTACAAAGGACAAAATTTGTGCTTGCCAATCTGCTAGCCTAACTTGAGTGCAGTTAAGGATGCCTCCACAATGCATAAGTGGCATAGTTAACAGAGAACGACAATCCCAGATATTTAATTGCTAGCGTGTTTTCATTAAGGCCAGTTCTTTTCAGCCATGTCTCATTTTGCCCATATATATATATATATATATATATATATATATATATATATATATAGTTTTACAAAAGCTGCTTTGTCATCAACTTATGAAAATATCTATGGGCAACAGGGCTATTGAAAATAGTTTTCTATCTTCTCCAATTAATTAACCTTGATAATTTGTGACTAGATCATGAGTTGTCTTCCAATTGAATGCTAAGATCAAATTAAAATAATGAAGAAGATAGATTGATTTAAGGAGGTTGCAGGTGCGAAAACCACCACACTCGCTCTGTATGTGTGTGTGCGTGCATACATGATACATCTTGATTTTATTCAAACTTTACATAAGCAGGAGGTTCGTGCTAAGTGAATAGGAAAAAAAAAAAAAAACTAAATTGACAAAAGAAGCATAAGATGGAGTCATCATTTTTTTGGGTATAAAAAAGCTCTTCGCCTTTGGCCTATAAATCAGAGGTAGAAAACCAATCAAACACTGAGTTTGAAGTTACATTTAGGAGGGCAAGAGCTCAATCAAGCATGTCTTTCAGACACCACCGGTCCACCACAAGCCCAAGAACCATGTCAGTTGCTGCCAGGGGTGGATCCAGAAACTATAGCTGGAATGGACTACAAAAAATTTGGATAGACTGAAACACAAGTCCGAGAACCATGTCAGTTGCTGCCCACCCCAAGTCAAGCTTGGATCCGCCCCTGATTGCTGCGACGATATCCAAGAGTCGTGTGTCGGCAACCGCACCACCCGAGTCACCAAGATCGAAACAGTGACGATTGAGCAATCACGCACGAGGAGCCTCGCTTCCCCAACCTCCATTTGATGTTCAAGCACAGCTATTGAGGTATTCGAGCCACGAAGCTCCCGTTCATACAAGATTTTGGAAGGATCAAGATTTAGCAGTCTCATGACTGTTCACATTTTCCAGAATGCAAGCAACAAATCAAAGCATGTCCTCCGTATCTGATGCAAAGATGTGAAAAACTTAAAACTGCCTACCGAAACAGTTGAGGACAAAAACTATTAATATCTTGCACGGACTTGTATTCATGTGTTGCAAGGACACATACAAGACTATCGTCGTGTGTCCTAGTGCATTTTACAGTGTCCATGGTCTCATACGTGTCCGACATGACACGAGACGGACACAACATCAGTTTTTGGATTTAGTTTCGAAGAAAAAAATAGGGCTGTTCCTTGTTAGTTGCTCTTCTCTGGGGGACATCAACACCAACTTTGTTGGAAGAGGCCTTGGAGAACAAACTCCTCAGGCTATGCTTACTCTCCCTCCTCCTCCTACTGTCCCGAGCAGCCACCGAGGGCTTCGACGCAGGCTGGTCGAGCGATAGATTGGCCTCCAACTTCCTCGACAGGCTGACAATCTCGTAGGAATCGAGCAGGGACACCGCGAAGTCCCACCTCCCCGAGGCCGAGGGCTCTCTCGAAGCCGTGCTCTCGGCTTCGAGCCTGAACCTGCTCGGCCGGCGCCTGAAGTTGAGGCAGCCCTTCCGTGCGTCGAACTCTGCGGTCGGTTTAGGATTGCCGGTCTGCGCGTGCCAGGCCTGGGCCACTGCTTTGAGGAGCTCCATGTCCATGTCCTGGCCATGTTCTTCTGCAGCCGATTGTTTCATGCTGCAGCATGGGAGATGTGAGCCCCAGCCTTGCATTCTTTTGCATTTGGTACTACGTTGACAGAAGATAAGAAGCATGTGATCGATGTGCATTCCGATCCAACCAATCGCATTTACGCAAAAGCATGGAACCAAATGTGTGTGCGCGCGCAAAGGACGGAATTAGTCAGGTGCGAGCGGACTCATATGGAAAAAAAACAGAAGTAAATTGTAAAAAAAAAAAAAAATGGGGATGGGTTGGAGTCCACTCAGCCCCTAAGTGATTCCGCCACTGTATGTGTACAATTTATCAATTTGAATTTTGCTTTTTGAGATTCAAGATTAGGCCTATGATGTCAAAATACATTCGGAAAGCAGTCGAGCTACTGATGGGAAGGGGGAAAAAATAATAATAAAGGAGTGCTCATTTGCAAGTTCAAGCTGCTAACGGGAGTCTAGTAACTCGATGTGTTCGTTCATCTCATCATCATCCAAGCCATCCTTCATTAAGTATATGATCGGCTATGGAGCATAAAAAAAAAGTTTTCTAAAATATTTGACAGTCTTATAACAGTTTGTCGACTTAGGAGGAATTTACTGTTCGCTGGATGTCCTGCGAGTTTCGTGTAGAATTGGTTAACTAACGTTCGTGCGGTGTTAAAAGAGATGCACGGTCACGTGGATACACATTTACGACGCCTTGAAGGAGAGGTGCTGTCGCGTGGCAGAAACACTAAAATGCGCTCGACACGTCCTTATTTGGAGAGTCTGTCCGATTTCAAATGAAGATATACGAACACGTAAGGACACATGCCCTTATTTGGGAAGTGTCTATGCCTGATTCTCCGTAAGGACACATGTATTGGTGTCAGATGATAGTTCAAATGTTGAACTAGGTACCATACTGGCCCTAAACATTTTCGAAATTAGCAGTTAGTTTTGTATAAAAGTAATTGGACGACTTTTCTGTCGCTAGTCCTATCGTGTATTTTCTGCTTTACATATATAGTTTTGCAGAGGAGATAATGATCATACTATTTGATTTCCTTCAATTGTTCTGAACGCTGCTTCTCTAGCCCTATTCTATATGCAAACGGAGTAACGGAGTAGAATAGAAAACTTCACTGCTTACAACACTAGTCACCTCTCATCACTATTACACTGACATGACTGGCCAAAACGTTAGCCTTAGAGCATCATTAGTAACACAGCATCATTAGTAACACTCATCACAATTTATACATTCAAAATGGAGGAGTTCATTTTGTAGAATAGCAAAACTTAATTAAAATTATATAATGTTCTCGTTCCAGCTACACGAGCTATAGCTTGTGTCTCAAAATGTTTACATTTAGAATGTAGGAAGTCAATTTGTAGAACAACAAGGCTAAATTTGGAGACCAACATTTCATATTCTAAATTATGTAATATTTTTTTACCAAATATTTTTTCAAAAATATCTGCGGGGGGGGGGGGGGGGGGGGGGGGGGGGGGGGGGGGATGGAGGGCGTCTGTCGGAGACAGACATGGCGATCTCCCATTGGACCCAGCTCCCCTTGCAAACACGGACTCCACCCTGGATCGATCCAATGGGGTCGCCACGTCAGCCTCAGACTGATGCCTACCCTCCCGTCCGTATAGTATGTTAAATTAATCATGTTGTCCATTCTTCCTTGTAACCCATTCTTCCTTGAAATCCCCTAGTATTTTGCTTTGACCTATTATTTAGGAGCCTAAAGCTCAGCAGCTCAGCTACATACGAGCACCATTTGTATCTCCCTATATAAAGCATCAGTTCATGCTGAATAAGAGCATCACATTACAAAAGCTTTATTTTTCAACCCGTGAGTACTACTTAGTTCCAAATCTTTGGGCCAACAATTGGTATCAGAGCCAACAAGTGAAGATGACGGAATCAAGCTCTTCTCACACCCAACCGCGTGCCAGGATCGAAGATGGCGTCGGAGGAAGTGACAACGGTCGCATCATGGAGAGATGGGGTAAAGTCAAGTACCCGATGCTGACACGGACCAACTACGCAGATTGGGCTCTCTTAATGAGAGTCAACATGCAGGCGCAAGGCCTGTGGGAGGCGATCGAATCTGGGGTTGCCGACTACCGCGACAATAGGATGGCCCTATCCGTCATACCCCGAGTCGTGCCGCCGGAGATGTTGCGGACACTGGCAGTGAAAGACACTGCCAAAGAAGCGTTGGACGCTGTAAAGACCATACGGATGGGGGTCGAATGCGTACGCGAGGCTAAGGCGCAGAAAATTCGTGCCGACTTTGAGATGATCAAGTTTAAGGACGGCGAGTCCGTCGAGGACTTCGCGATGCGGCTCACGGGACTCGTCAACGACCTGCAACTAGTCGATGACGAGCTGTCCGAAGAGAAGGTAGTTAAAAAGGTTCTTCGTGTTGTTCCACCTAGGTACACGCAAGTCGCCATCTCCATTGAGACCCTTGTGGATCTCAAGACGTTGTCCATTGAAGAGCTTACAGTCGGCTTCTAGCCGTCGAGGAGCGGTATGATCTCAACGGCAACGCCGACGACATGGGTAGCCGCCTTTTTCTCTCCGAAAAGGAGTGGCTCGCTCACACGAAGCAGAAGAAGCAAGGTAAGGCCTACTCTGACGACAGCAAAAGCAGGGCATGGCAGGCCAAGAAGTCATGGCCACGGCAACACGAACAACGGCAACAACAACGTCTCCGACGACACGCGTGACAAGAAGGGAAAGTGCCACAATTGTAACATCTATGGCCACTGGGCAGAGGACTTCCGCAGCCGAAGCACGATAAGCGGGCCCATCTAACGCAAGCCGTCGACGACGATCTCGAACTACTGATGGCGCAGGAGTGCACACTCGCCGAGACCACCGTAGGTGCAACTAACACCGTTGTACTGAATGAGATGCACGCTCAGGTGCATCTGGGCCGCGAGGATGACAACCACGACGATACGTGGTATCTCGACACCGGCGTCATCAACTACTGCCCGGACTGCAATGAGTGCACAGAGGTGGTGTTCGACCATTCAGCAGACGACACTGTCTGCCTAGAGTGCGGACTGGTGTTGGAGGCTCACTCCGCCGGTGAGACCTCGGAGTGGAGGACCTTCGATGGCTTGGCTCCTCTAGAACCAGTACAACCTATATTGCAAGCTCTAGCAACCCACATTTCTCCTGCTCCAGCTCATGGGGCTTATAATCCAAACAAGTAAAGTGTTCCCTGCTATTATTTTCAAATAAGACAGTGCTTGAAAGAAGAGCTGGTAGCACAGGTTTCAACATCCCTCACGGGAGGCCTCGAGGAGGGCGAGGCATCAGGATCTCCGAGAGATCCACCCTCCGCCTCACCCCTGAACGTCCCGGAGGAGTCGCCAGAGTCGAGAAGTTGGAGGGTGCAGAGGGATCTCATGGCCGTTGCGACAGAGAATCGGATGCGGGCGTCTCCTTTCTTCTTGCCCACAGCATCGGCGCCTGCGGCGGTCGAGAAGGTTATTACTCCCATGGCCGAGAGGGTTGTTGCTACGCCGGAAGCGGCGGCAGTGGAGATTATCGTCGAGAATCCTGATGCCTCTCCAAGGTTTCGGAGGTAAAAAAGGAGCGGCCGTTGGAGGAGTACGCCGGGATGTACCAGCCCGACGTGCTCGAGCAGGCAAAGAAGAAGCTCCTTCCGCACGCCCTCCCCATGTTGCTTCTTGGCGACGGCCAAGGCGTCAGCGTAGCAGTCCTCGCGGATCCTGGCATAGGGCTTGATGCCGACAACTTTGGAGATGGAGGTCCGCTCGAGGATCCTCTTGGTGTCACCGAGGCGACCCTGCATGACGAGCCACTGGGAGGACTCAGGCATGAAGAGGGCACCGACGTCGTGGAAGGTGCAAGGGACTACGCCGATGCCAAGCATAACGCGCCAGCCGATCCGTATCGCGAGGTTGGTGAAGGCAATGTTGGAGATGTAGCCGAGGAGGATGCCGCAGTTGATGAAGACCTTAGGAAAGGAGGTGAGGTACCTGCGGGAGGAGGCTGGGGCCACCTCGGCGCTATAGATGGGGGCGATCAAGAGGGGGTAGCCGACCCCGAAGCCCATCAGGGCGAAGCACCCGAACATCAATAGGCCGTACTTGGGAGCGAAGCCAATCATGAGGGACCTGAAGAAGAAGAAGAAGGCTATAATACCCCGCTCCACACGGTGCATTACAATGAGTCGTTGACTCGAAGAGTTGCGTTGACCCGATGAAGTATCGATGCAAGAGTTACGTTTGTCCGAAAGAAAGGCTTAAGTCGATTCGAATCAATAAATCGAAACGATGCAAAGGATAAGTCCCGTTTGAGCAAGTGCTGATTTTAGTTGATTTCGTGTGCAGGCTACGCTTTTACGCTGAATCATAAGAGGTCGGCTTTTTGCCTTATTTGCAACGGCGTCCGCAAAACCAAATCGTCGTCTTGCAATGAACTAAGGCATGGGCACGGTAGGCCAAATTAGTGAAATAGTTTAAGAGAATGGCTAAGTCAGAAGAGTTGGTTGTGGAACTAAGTTATGGAATCGAGCCGCATCAGCTCGGCGAAACGATAAAGCGTATCGGCTTAAGGTGGACGGGTTCTTGACCTTCTTCCCTACTCTTTTACGCCTAATAAAATATATTCTTGTATGCATAACTTACTATCAAGTTAATGAGCATGGCTTGAATCGAGTAAAAGTCTTAGTGTGTTTCGAACATTAAGATAGAACATTGAACATCGAACAATTGAAGCAACGTGCAATAAGTGCATAAGTCGCGATAGGATATTGATGCTAGAACATTAAAAGACAATATTGAGATGTGTACCAAGTGCACGACTCAGAAGAACATCGAACACTAAGGCTTGGAACATGGAATTACGGTATCGAACCGTGCATCGAATGCACGACTCGAAGGAAAAAAGGATATATGTGTCAAAGTGTACGTATGTGTATGAGACTCATAAAAGATGGCTTCATTACGAAGAGAATAGTTATGGCATGAATGTTGTGGCAGAACTGTCGAATGTGGCACGATGCCTTCGAGATGGTTGGGACCTTCAGGTCGATAAGTTAAGGAATATTGAGTCGGGGCATCGTGCCAATGAAATAGATATAGGCAAACTTGTTTGGTTGTATGAAAATCAGAATGCGTTGCATATGGTCAATGGACTTGGATGTATGGCCCATGTACAGGCGTGCTTCCCTCGAACGTAGGATCGCCTGGGCATCGAGTCCGTTCGACCGTGGAGGGAATTAAGGGGTATTGGTGGTGCACTTCATTCAGACGGGTTGCACCCTCCTATTGATGTGATAAGACACAATACCAGTAAGTTTGGAATCCTTTGAGTAGTGGGCTAGCAACCCGTGCCAAAGCGATAACCAACTTACAAGTTAAGGTTCCAGTCCATTACGACGCGGAACGTCGTGACCTTCATATATATAGGACCGGTAGGCCGAGACTAGAATTGGGTGCAGGCGCAGAGCCTACCACCCTTATGCATATGTTTAAGTTGATTGGTTGGCTGCGTGATTTGTTTGTTGCTTATGCAAATTTCTAACAATTGCAGGCTAGGCAAAACGAGAGGAAGACATGCACGATCACTATACTTATGTTCATATTATGTCTAACTGTACTTGCTGCAGGGACATGGTATTGGACACATTTATTCTTAGTTGCTATCGATAATATGCTTTCCCGCTTTGAACTTTGCCATAAAATTGATCCTAAGGCTAAATAGAAATATCACTAAATAAAGATGCTTGTTTAACTAAATTTACTTAGTATTGGTAAAGGTGCGAGTGGATCTTGATCAGTGCAGCGAGGATGAAAGCACTAATCCTCCACTAGTTTGCTCGCAGGTTCAAGATATGTTCGGCTCGGGGTGGGGCTTGGCTTAGACACGCCAAGGCATGGAGTCCTTTGCATTTCGAGGCAAGCTACCGTATTAGCGTTCGAACTTGCAACATGAAGATGTTCTGCCGAAGACTACTTGTTGGCTATAAAGAGACATAATGTATGGAACAATGTAATCCTTTGTGAGCTAGAGAGATCATGAGCGTTGTAGCTAGTTGGCATATTCAGCTGGGCTATTCAAGGCCTTTGCAACCTCAGTTCATTATTAATAAAAGAGATTCTTATTATATACTCTGTTTCCTTCCGCTGCTTATGTTATCAATTTGAGATAAACTTATGCGAACCTATTATCTTGCCTTGCACGAGTGCAACTCTAGGCTCGTGCAACATCACACCCTAGCGAGGATAATGATTCGGGTGAAATCTAGCGAGGTCGAGCGATTTCCCATGTCGGGATGTGACAAGTTGGTATCAGAGCGGTTCAATCCTTTGGACCGTGAACGAATCTCTTTGACCCTCAGTTACTTCACTATCGAAATCAGCTGACTCTAAGTTATTTTCGCAACTGCATGTCGCATGGATCTACTCGCTGCTACATTGGACGTTCCATACAACAAGTCTGTATTATGTTGCATATGTCTGCCATAATTATATCGTGACTATCATGCTTTCTCCGAGTGTCATCGGAGGATGATGGTTGCACGGAGTGCAACGAGTTACGAAATGTTGGTTGCCCGAAGTGCAACAAAGTTGTGAGTCGTTGGTTGTACGAAGTGCAACAAATAAAGGGATGTTGGTTGCATGAAGTGCAATGAGATAGGTATTGTTGGTCGCACGAAGTACAAAGAGTTACATGTTGTTAGTTGCAGTGAGTGTAATAAGTCATGATCCGTTCATTGCATCAGTACAACGAGTCAATATATAGGATGATGGGTGTCACGACCCGCACCCGCTTTTCGGACGCGAGAGCGTGAGCAAGCCAGCTACGTATCAAGCGGACTCCAACCCGACTCGAATACGTAAACGCTGTCAAGAGCATGGTAAACTACCAAATCATGGCAAAACAAATCTATATCTCAAATCCACAATAAGTGTACGAAACATGAATGAACACTATGGTTCGTGGTCTGCAGCCCACTAGCATATATGCCCGATAAGACTCAACGAGCATAACAAGAGTCTCTAAAGTGAATCAATAAGCAGTATATCTCATGATAAGGAATGTAAAGCACGAAAGGATAATAAATGTAATATCACTGACAAATACCTGTATCATGCATCACAATCATCTGCCATCCCGCTATGCTAACTAACTCCATACAATCACTAAACCCGAAGGGATCATCAGGTCCTCAGGGGACATAGCAAGATACATAAAACATGCCTATCTAGCAGTTTATCATGTAATCATAAAATACAGATATAAATATGCAAAGACCCAATCAACACGAAACCAAGACCAATCAACACGAAACCATGACTATACACGACTGGGAGAACCACTACGCATAAACGAACTGCTGGAGGAGAAACAAGAGAATACAATGTCACGATGTCAACGGATAACCAATCGAATACTCATACCCTCGCCCCTAGTGTGGAATCACAGGTTTGAACAACTACTAACCCTCTTCCCTAGTGTGGACTCGCAGGTTAGCTTCAAGAAATCACCCTCGCCCCTAGTGTGGACTCGCAGACGTGGACAGATAACTACTAACCCTCGCCCCTAGTGTGGACTCGCAGGTTAGGTTCAGGAATCAAGACACAGATAACTACTAACCCTCGCCCTTAGTGTGGACTCGCAGGTTAGCTTCAAGAATTCAAGTTACAGCAGTTCCATTATGACTTAATCATCCTATGACACGATACGACTCAGTCCTAGTACAGGTGATGACACGACACGACCCAATCAAGATACACGAGAGAACCAATCCAATATGAACTATAAAATTAACTATGAACAAGAACTATATATATATATATATATATATATATATCCAATATGAACTACAATGCTAACTATAAACAAAGACTATATATATATATATATATATATATATATTTTTTTTTTTTTTAAAAAAATAAAAAAATATATATATATATATATAAAATATATATATATATATATATATATATATATATATATATATATATATATATATATATATATATATACTAGCATGCACGATGTACAAATCACATGTCAATAATCCACTAGTAAAACTATATAATAATAGAAATATGCATGTAAATAAACTGTAGGAAGAGACAAGGTATACTTGCCTGGAGGTTGCACGCAGATCCCACAAAATATTGTCAACTACTAAGCCATAAAGTCCAAATCATCACAACTGTCTCCGAAAGCTGAAACAGACATTGTCAACATTCTCAGAATAGTCAAATTAGCTAAGATTGCCTATCCTTAAGTCCAATTATGGACACAGGAGCAAAACGGTCATTTCGGGCCAAAACGGTGTCCGTCGTTAGACCCGCTTTGCACCGAAAAGCGTGCCAGAGTCAATGGTCTCTAAAGTCGTCAAACTATATGTCTATGAATTTGTTTTGATGATACGAACCCAACGGTATGTCCAATTTTGGATTCTGGTGGACAGTGCACAAAATTGCCCGTTGAATCGGATCGTGGGACCCACAAAACGGTGATTTGATCAACTGTCTCAGAATCGGACCAAACTTGGCATACAGGACCAAAAAAATGATACGGTCCTGTTGGTGTAAGTTTCGTCTCGATCTGACGAACGTGCACAAAGTAATTAAAAAATTTGTACAGATACCGATACGGTAAATTTCGACGGATACGCATCAAATTCGTCGCGCACACGCGACCAATTTGATTTTCGTCAAAGCCCACACGTCCAAAATATCCATACGTGCCTTTCGATGCTTACGGTGCGTGACCACGTCGCCCGGATTGGCGGGACACATGTCGTATCGATGACTTTTCTAGTTTTTCGAAAACAGTTTTACCAAGTTTTTCTTGATTTTGAAATTGATTTATCTCGACAACCAATAGATGAAATTAAAAATCGTAAATAGCGTTTTGAAGGTGTATAGGTTGTCTAAAAGACTCCTTAAATAGATTTCTAAAATTCTTAACAGATTGATCAGGAATCGCCTTCAAACATGAGTATATGCAATCCCAATTCTGTCAATGCGACAATGGGTTTTATGTCGACTTCGTGTCGATTTATCAAGCAATATAGGACATCTATCAGTAAAGAAATTAAAGGAGTTTAAAGGCGTACACGTTGGGGTCGTATGTAACGCTCCAGTCCCAAAATACGTAGGACTAGGAACGTAGACATGCCAGCTGTATACATACGAAGTACACTCCAATATATAGAAACCTCGTATGAATACATAAGCTGTAAAATACAGTAGCACCATAACTAATCTCATCCACACAAAATAAATGAATAAAAGATAGCATATAATGATAATGAATTGTCTTGATACAATATGTTGGGCGGAGACAAATCCACTACCAACAAGTAAAGGAAAAATACATGAGTAAAGAAATGAATTTGGCGAGCGAAGCGAAGACGATCCAAATGCAATCATCCTCGAAGAAATGGCGATGAATACGGCTAGAGCTAGAACACCTGCAAAAGAAAATAGCACACACCTGGAGAGATAACCAGGTCCTCAGAGGGACGTAACAAGACACAGAATATCATGCCATATAAACTGAATAAATATTGCTCAAATAAATAAGTCAATTAAATTATAACATGGTCCAATACACACCTATTGAACGAGCGTACCATCCCCCCAACCAAACAAGGACAGGAGATGGTAAACTAATTCACGGTGACGTACCTTTCCATGCTATGAATCCAATATGGTATCCGGACCCCAACAAGGTTCAATACCTTCTCATCGAAGTAGTAAGTCACACCTACAACCAAACAAGGACAAGATGTGACAAACTAATCTGCGACAAGTTATTGTTCCAAGCCACGGTCAGATACAAGTACCCAAACCAAAAGTACTCGTACCTAACGGATAAAGGTGCCTAACCGTTCTAAGTAAAATGTAGTTAAGAACAATCCTTCCTATGCATGGGCCCTGGCTAAATAGGATCGGCATAGTCCCCCCTTGGGGTACTAGAGGCCCAATCAATAAGAGCATAACGTTTCGCAGAATGTCAGTGGCCGTCAATAATCATGGGTAAGCTGATCCGTGTCTCCGGCGGAGCTCACGGGTTACAAAAGGGAAAGTGCATCGAAGCCCATACGCTAAGGAATTGTCCTTCCCGCCCAATGCCTACTCTGTTGTATCCACAACAGTAAACCTCTATAACCGCTAAGTCAAACTAAGGATACAACCTCTATTAGCGGTTATTCCTATCGTACGGGTTGTACGTATTGGTGGCCAGCCAATTACGTATGTCCGTGTTCTATATGCGACACACAACTTCGTGTTTACAACGTGTCAAGGCCAATGAATGCAACACACAAGGTGGTCCCTTAAATCTAGGTTTAATGTGTAAGAAAAATAATACATAGCAGAAAATATAAATGAACAGTAAGTTCTAACAGGTTATGCCATGTATCACAGTTTATTTTGTATAAAAAAATAAATAATGCATGAAATATGAGCTAAAATAAGTAAACAGCAAATGGCCAGGTGTCTTGCCTGGTAGTACGCCTGGTGTGCTGCAATGATCATTGTGGCATGAACTGCGACTTTGGTGTAATAACTACACAAGGTGACCTCTGATGGTAGCACGGATTATGTCATTGAGTCCGGAATAGTCAATTTGGCTAGGGACGATATAAATAAGCTCGAGATTTGGAAGAAGATAAGAAACGAACGATTGATCATGGATAAGATTATATAATCGAAGAAAATTTATAGAAATAAATATATATAACTATTTTTTTAAATATATCTATTATATTTGAAAATAACTATATTTCTATTAGTAAAACAGTTTTGGATAAATACTTGAAAGTCATAAAAATTATCTTTATATCAAAACTATAACTTGCTTGTAGAAAATATTTCAACCATATTTAATACCATAAAATATATAATAAATAAAAAACCCAAACCCGATTTGAAATTACATGTAGGGCCAAGCCCAATACTATATATTTATCACAAATACAATCTTTGGAAATATTTAATATATAGATATATATAATATCATTAAGAGCAAAAGATCAATAATATTTCTAAATAATAAACCCCAATAACCACAGTAGCGACTCTAGTAATATTACCTAATGATAATATTATTATATGGCACAATCATTTCTTTTGTAAAAATATAACAATAATAATAATAATAATAATAATATAGATAGTGAAAAACTATTGGTAGCACTATTTGTGCAATAACAAGTTTTATATGCTACTAAAAATAATAATGTAATAATAATAATAATAATAATAATAATAATAATAATAATAAAATAATGGTAATAATAAAATCATAATATTACTCTCAGCAGCTATGCTGCTGCACTCTTCTTTGTGAAGGGGAAAAATGTAAAACGAGGAATAAGTGAGGAGAAGTGGGTTACGCGAGAAGTAGGGGAATATGAGGAGCGGAAGTCGAGATCGGATGCCGGCGGCAAGGGGCGGCGGGAAAACGGGAAGCGTAAGAGGCGAAGAGGAGGAGGCGAGGAAAACGAGAGGGGAGCTCCGGCGCACAGGCGGAGGATCTAGGGCATGGCGGCTCGCCGGAGGTCGGCGATGCGGGGGTTCTCTGGGGAGGCACGACCGGCGACGCGGGAGTCGGAAGCTGCTCGGCGCTGAGGGAGGCCTGCGCTGTCGAGCTCCGGGCGGGAACGGCGGAGATGGTTGCCGGAGGGGGACGATCGGAGCTACGGGAGTGATCGACGGACGGCGCGGCAAGGCGCGGAGGCGCTCAAGGCTGACGGCCGGAGGTGGAGCGACGTCGAGGCGGTCTGGCAGAGGTAAATCTAGAGTTAGGGTTTGAATATCTTCGATTTGGGTTTTCTTTTCTTTGTGTGGTGGTTGAGATGGGTGGTGACGGCTGGCTGGTTTGTCGGGGTCGGATGAGGAGCGCTGTTCCGGTGAATGGCGGGGAGAGGTGTTGGCAATGGGGACAGCGACGTGGTGGTGACGGGTGTTCCAGGGGGTGGATGCCGAGGTGGTGATGGCTACAGGGGTGGTGGTGATGGTAGTGTTAGCTGGGGTCGAAGGGTTCGGGTCTGCGGCCGTTGGCCGAGAGAGGAGCTGGTGGTGACCGGAGGGTTTGGCCGGGGGTGGTCGAAGGAAGCACGACGTAGCCATGGCAGATTGGGGATTAGGGTATTAGGTTAGAGGTTTGGGGGCGTGTCTGGATTGGGGAATTATGCTGTGTCGGCGATGTCGACACGAAGGAATAATTGTATTTGTAAAAGAATTGGAATAAGAATTGGATGGTGGCACACGGACACGATGCATGCACGTGGGTGGAGAATATTTGTGGAATAATTATGGCTTGTGGAGAAGTAATGGAGGAGTACCTGCCTATTTATAGGATGTGGAAATTCCCAATAAGATAAAGGTTAGGATTAGTTTAAACCCGTAATTTAATTCAAATTGATTCAATAAATCCAAATAAAATTCCAATTTAAATCTAATTAAATTCTTTTGGTTTAAAATCAATTGGGATAAAGCAAATTCTAAATATAGATATTAATCTACTATTTAAAACTCATCCATAAATCAAATCAAGTTTTAAATTGCTACAAAAATTTCAAAATATATTTTCTAAAAATACTAAAATAATAATTTCAAAAATACATTATTATTTACAATTAAACTCAATAAATATTTATGCAATATATATGTATATGCGAATAATATTATTTACTAGTAATAACTGTTTTTCATGAAAGACTTTTTATAAATAATAAATAAAATAATAATTTGAAAACTTTGGTACGATAACAAAATAATTATTATGTATATTATTTTGAAACTATAAATGATAGAAAATATATTTCTAAAATATGTACGCTCGTACATATTCGCACTCGTCGAGCAAATTCGAAAAACGAACTTCCGCACACGACGTACAATACGACTACGTGACGTACAATACAAAATTTTAAATCAGTACCAAATTTAATAAAAAAATAGTAGAAATTTAGGGGTTTTGCATCCTACCAACTTAAAAGAATTTTGTCCTCGAAATTAAAAATTAGTTGGGGGTGAGACGACATAAGGGGGTAGATGGAAGGTTTCCTTAAAGAAGTTTATATGGTCGTAGTCCAGGTTGAGGATATGATTAAGAGACGATTGTAATCACTCTTAAATTCAAGTGATTAGAAAGTCAAAATTGTAGAATTAGGGTCGAGGAGTTTATGATGAAGACCTAGCAATGTCGAGTGGTAATGGTCATAATTGATAGGACAGCTAGAGAAATTTCAAGTACAAGTGCCTTCGTCCTTCCAAAATCGGTGAAGGCGAAAGCGATTTAAGGAGTTCAATGACGACATTATCAATTACGAATACGTGGTTCAAAGGCGGTCGTATAGATTTTAAAAGAATCGTCAAGGCAGTCGTGGATGCACTACTAAAATATGCTTAAATAGCGACGTATATTAGCGACGGCGGAAATACGCGTCGCTGATAATTGCATATAGCGACGTCTTGTGCTACACGTCGCTGCGTAGCGACGTTCAGCGACGTAGTATAATTTACGTCGCTGGCTTGCGACGTTTAGCGACGTATCATGTAGGCGTCGCTGTATTATTTCATATAGGGTTCCTGGCCCGATCGAAATCCCAAAATTTTCACCCAAAAATTTATTCCCGCTCTCCCCTCTCCCCCTGGCGAACCCTCCCCCTCCGGCGACCACTCCCTCCGACGAGACCCTCCCCCTTCTCCCCCCGGAGACCCCGCTCGCCCGTTGACCCCTCCCTCCGACGACCAGCCTCCCTCCTCCGACGAAGGAGCCTTCCTCGCCGCTTCCTCCTCCGACGAAGCCACCCTCCTCGCCGCCTCCATCCTCCGACGAAGCCACCCTCCTCAGGTAAACCCTAACCCTAGCCCTAGCTATCTAGACACAAACACGGACACGAGAACTCTAACCCTAGCTGCTGGGGTGGTCTTTCTGTCGAGGGGGAAGAGAGGGGTGGGGTTGGGTGCAGGGGGTGGGGGGGTCTTACTGTCGAGGGGTGGAGGGAGGGGTGGGGGTACCCGGGGGGTGCAGGGGTAGGGGGAGGGGGGCATGGTTGGGGTGGGTGCAGGGGGAGGGGGGCAGGGGAGGGAAGGCAGGGGAGGGTTGGGGTGGGTGCAGGGATATGGGGAGGGGGGGCAGGGGAGGGGGGAGGGGGGAGGGGGGGCAGGGGAGGGTTGGGGTGGGTGCAGGGGTAGGGGGAGGGGAGCAGGGGTGAAGTGTATATTTGGTCGAACACTTAGGCGCTTGCACGCACATTCACTACCGATGAGGGAGAGAGAGAGAGAGTGCGAGTGGACTGCAGTCCATATCGCTGCTGGTTGGTCTTGTGATATTTTTATTTTTCTTTTCCTTTTTCATGTTTCTTTTCCATGATTGTTGTACGTGTATAGTCTGCCACTTTTCTTTATCGAGTACGATTTTGTTGCTTCTCTCGCTCTTCCTCTTGGTCTCCATTGAATGCTGGTCTACTGCCATTAATATTGGTCGATAGATTTCTCTGTCACATATTGCAAGTGGTACTAAGAAAAAAGAAAAAGAAAGAAAGAAGAGAATAGATGTGACTCAAATGGACCGAAGTAGGTGTAGTAGTAGCAGTAAGAGCGGGACATGAACCGGGCTCATGACATTTTGAACTTTGGAAGACAATGCCATGTTAACTACTTCCTTTCCTTGCTTATGTTTGTGATTTATTATGATATATAATGGTGATGTTAATTCTTTCCAAATGTTAGGATCGTTACAAATCTTGTTGGCTCGAAAAGAAATTTTCTTCGTGCAAGCCTACTTCACATTATAGGATTTTATTTTTTGTTCAAGGGATTCGCAAAATGTAGGGATATATACCATTTGAAATTCATTTGAAATCCATTTGAAATTCATTTGAAATCCATTTGAAATTCATTTTAAGAATCTGAAATGTTGACGATATATACCCAAGGTTCACAATATCGGTATCGGAATCGGTATCGGACTATTCCTATGAGTATTGGTATCGGCGATACCGGTAGTATCGGCGGTATCGTATCGGAGTATCGAACTTTGGTATCGAAAAACAAATAATTATTAATAAATTATTTACATTTAAAAACATATATTTTATACATTTAGGCATAAGTTTAAGTATTTCAGCGTTATTTCTTAGTAGTTTTGAAATTATATGAAATAGTAGTCACCCTTACTGATTGGTTTTGCCGAATTGACCGGAACAAAGACCCCCAATGTCGGTATCGGTCAATATTTGGTATCGGTCTATATCGGATCGGAACATGCCAAACCGTATCGGTATCGGCCTGTTGGATAATATCATTGTTATTAGTAACTGTCCAATGTCGGTATAGTATCGGAACATGCCAATGTCGGTATCGGTCTGTATAGTATCGGTATCGGAACATGCCAATGTCGGTATCGGTCAATATTTGGTATCGGTATCGGTCTGTATAGTATCGGAACATGCCAATGTCGATATCGGTCAATATTTGGTATCGGTCTGTATCGGATCGGAACATGCCAAACCGTATCGGTATCGGTCAATATCATTGTTATTAGTAACTGTCCGCTACTAATGTGTGTCCCATAATAAGACATTATATACGAATTTGTGCCTGTTGGATAATGTGTGTCCATCTTTGCAGAATTATTTTCAAATGGACATGAATTACTACTTGCGGAATCGTTCATGGATGTACAATCGTCGTCCTGATGATATGTGTGGTGTACGGGATGAATACATAGCGGGAGTAGAGCAGTTCCTGCAGTTTGCTAAGGCGTTCCCTCAGTACATGGACGGCACCAAAATTAAGTGTCCGTGTGTGAAATGTCATAACGTGAAATATTATCCAGAAGTGGAAGTGACATATCATTTGTACTCGAGGGGTTTCACGCCTAATTACTATCAGTGGACCGTACACGGAGAAATTGTGTCTTTAGCATCAGAGCCGGAGCCTTACGTTGAGCCGTATATGCATGCGGGACCTAATTTTGTTTCAGATAATCATGCATACGACGACGGGTGCGTGAACATGGTTTTCGACGCTGCGGGTCCTAGTTTCGTTCATGATACACCTGAGGAGGCACTGAACGCCGATGCTGCACAGTTCGTGGAGTTGCTGGAGAATGCAAGGACTCCATTGTATCCTGGTTGTGAGAATCATTCACCGTTAGAGGTGGTTACAAGACTGTTGAGCATTAAGTCAGATTTTAACATGTCGCAAGAATGCTACAACCGAGTGTTGGAGTTGATTATAGAGATCTTGCCGGCGGGTGCTAAGTTGCCTAAAGACTTCTACCGGTCTAAGAGGATGGTGAGATCGCTCTGGATGGGATACGAGAAAATCGATTCCTGTCGTAATGGGTGCATGCTGTACTAAAAAGACGACAAGGACACAGATGTGTGCAGATTTTGTGGTGCTGATCGCTATAAGACAACTAGTACAGGAAGGTCTACCGGTGCAGGAAGACCGACCGATTTAATGCACTACTTGTCTTTAACGCCGCGGTTGCAAAGATTATTTATGGTGCAAGAGACGGCCGAAAATATGAGTTGGCACATGCAAGAACAGATTGAAGGAGTGTTGGATCACCCATCCGATGGAGAAGCGTGGAAGCACTTTGATCGAGTGTATCCAGATTTTGCTTCAGATCCGTGAAATGTCAGGTTGGGACTATCTTCTGATGGTTTTACTCCTTTTGGTCTTTCGGGATCCCAGTATTCGTGCTGGCCTGTGATTGTTACTCCGTATAACCTACCGCCTTGGATGTGCATGAAGACTCAGTACATGTTTCTAACCGTTATAATTCCTGGTCCGAACAATCCCAAGAGGAACATTGACGTGTACTTACAGCCTTTGATAAATGAGTTAAATCAGTTATGGGAAGTAGGCGCTAACACGTACGATGTTTCCAGGAAGCAGAATTTTCAGATGAAGGCAACCCTTATGTGGACCATCAACGACTTTCCGGCCTATGGAATGTTATCTGGATGGAGCACTCATGGCCGTCTCTCTTGTCCGTATTGCATGGACCATAGTAAGGCTTTCCGCTTGAAATACGACAGAAAGTCGTGCTTCTTTGATTGTCATCGGCAATTTCTGCCAAAAGATCATCCGTTCAGAAGGAACATGAATGCTTTCCGTGCCGACGTTGTAGAGAAGGGTGATCCACCGCCAAGGTGGTGCGGAGACACGATATGGAAGGAGATTAAAGATTTTCCAAGTGCTATCGAAGATCCTACAACTGGGTACAAGTGCGATGGATTTGGTAGAGTTCATAACTGGACAAAGAGGAGCATATTCTGGGATCTGCCATACTGGAGTACCAATCTGATCAGACATAATCTTGATGTCATGCATATTGAGAAGAATGTGTTTGATAACATAATTAATACTGTGATGGACGTAAAGGGAAAAACGAAAGACAATCCCAAGGCCAGGTTGGACTTAAAAGAAATATGCAAACGCCCTGCGTTGCATTTGATACAGCAGAATGGAAAACAGTTCCTTCCGAAGTCAATTTTTTTGCTGGACAAGGAGGATAAAGTGAGACTTTGTCGGTAGATCCAGGGCCTAAAATTTCCAGACAGATATGTGTCAAATCTGAGAAGATGTGTCGATCCGAAGGAAAACAAATTGACGGGTATGAAGAGCCACGATTGTCACGTATTCATGGAGAGGTTAATTCCGATTGCATTTCGGGAATTCTTACCGCAGGCAGTTTGGGATCCATTGACGGAGCTTAGCATATTCTTCAGGGATCTTTGTTCTAAGAAATTGCTCGTTGATCGTTTAGTAAAGCAAGAGAAGGACATTGCGGTAACATTATACAAGCTAGAGAGGGTGTTTCCTCCTGGATTCTTCGACTCTATGGAGCATTTGCCGATTCATCTATCCTATGAGGCACGTGTTGGTGGACCCGTCGAATATCGATGGATGTACCCGTTCGAGCGACATTTGAATCATCTAAAAAGAAAGGTGAAAAATAAGGCACGGGTCGAGGGTTCTATTTGTGAAGCCTATGTTCTCGAGGAGATTACAAACTTTTGTTCGATGTATTTCAAGCCTCATGTTGCAACTAATAAAACGAGAGCTTCCAGAAACGACGAGGGAGATCATGAAAGTAATGATACAATACTGAAGGTATTCAATGCTCCAGAAAAGCCATCGGGTAAGATGAAAAAGAGATATCTGAACGATGATGAGCTAAGGGCTGCTCAGGTGTATGTATTACTCAACTGCGACGAGGAGGAAGTAGAGAAACTGGAGGGGTAAGTAATTAATACGTCTATATTATTTTAATAGTATTAATTATTATACTATTACATTAATTGAACGATGTTGTTTTCAGCATATTTAATGATGATGTGAGGTCGGGTAGGCCACACATAACAGAAGAAGAACTAGAACAAGAAATGAGGCATTATTTTCCATCATGGTTGAGTGCATATGTAAGACTTGAGAACTCTGTAATTACCTTTTGTATATGCACTTGATTGAGAATGAGCTTAATTGCTTCTTTCGTGGTATTTAGGTCGATCGTCCATACGCAAGACTTGAGAATGAGTCTATTAGAACGCTAGCCAAGGGACCAATTTATGCTGCAAAAATATGGCCAAGCTACTGTGTTAATGGGTTTAGGTTCAAGTCAACAACTTGCCCGATCAGAGACAACTTTGTGGATCTCGATTCCACCAAAAACAGCTGTTTGTGTATCAGATCTTCGAACTACAAAGATGTTGATGCGGGCAACGATTTCTATGGCGTGTTACGGGAGATTGTGGAGCTGACATATAGTTATGGAATAGAGCCTGCTAAGATTGTGTTATTCAGGTGTGATTGGTTCGATCCGATTGAAGGTCAAGGTTGGAAAGTAGACAAGCACGGTCTTGTTGATATAAACTATCGGCATCGATATCAAGCCTATGAACCATTTGTCCTATCAAGTCAGGCTCAGCTCGTGTACTTCACAAGTTATCCTAAACGGGAAACAACAAGGTCGGACTGGTGGGCAGTATGCAAGACCAAAGCTAGAAATACCTTTGAGGTTGACGATATAGCTTATCAACAGGATGAACTACCTCTTGTAACAAATATTATAGAAGTGGAAACGACGGAAGTTTCCTATTACACATCTAATTGTGTAGAAGAAGTAGAATTATCTGAAGAGGAAGATGCAGATGAAAGTGAAGATGTAGAGGAGGAAGAAGAAGAAGAAGAAGAAGAAGAAGAAGAAGAAGAAGAAGAAGAAGAAGAAGAAGAAGTAGTAGATGAGCTAAACGAACTAGATGAATTTTCAGAAGAGGATTAAATCTGTACGTTTGTTTATAATCATATTTGACACTTTAGTGACACTTCTATCATATAAATCTGTGACACTTCAGTGACAGTTTATTGACACTTTTATTGACACTTCAGTGACACTTTTTGACTATGATATTTTCAAAAATCTGTGATGTCTATCATATAAATATGTTTTTTTGTTTTATTGTCATATGTTTTATTGTCAGGTATGACTAGACCATCTGGAGACGCGAAGGATTATATATTAGGCAGCCCCGTCAGCCTCGGGTTGGGGATGGAGAGGGCAGTTCCGTACCCTCATCCTCATCTCCGAGTACGCCAGTGTACCGTTCTGTTCCTGGTCCATTACCGGGACAGGGCAGTTCTAGCAGGTTGGCGACTCCTCCCTCGTCGTCCAGCCTTCCTGTTCCCGGTCCATTACCGAGACAGGGTAGTTCTAGCAGGTTGGCGACTCCTTCCTCGTCGTCCAGCCTTCCTGATCCCGCGTCCAGCATCCCTGATCCCCCGTCCAGCATTCCTACTGTCGACGGCTCTATGGAGGGAGCCCACGCCGATCATATGGAGGACGGCGATCAGACTGATCCTGCCCAGGCAGGAGGTGAGAGCGACCCTCCATGCGCTCCCCCGGGCGAGACGCGTATGGAGATTTGGACGGACGGGCCTATGAAGTAAGTTAATTAATTATTATATATTTCTCAAATGATTATATGTACATATATATTCATGAAAAAATATTATTGTATAGATATCGGCCTTCTGCAGTACAGAGACAGCTGGGGACATTTGTGAGGCAGAACTATGGTGGGCCTTGGCTCAACTACTCAGATGCTCCCGCAGATAGGAAGGCCTTTTGGTTCGCCCACTTCAAGGTAAAAAATTTGTTTATTTTTAAATTTTAATAATAATTTGTGTATATTATACAACTTTTATATTTTACTTCTTGTAGAGGACCTATTTCTATCCACCACACCGGGCGGCGAGGATCGAGGGCCAATTTCCTGCCGTCATAGCCAAGCTCATCCGTGATGCGATCGACGACCAGAAGCGTCGTGATCGTGCTGGACGTCCGATCCAGGGTTGGATTACGCTAGAGCAGTGGACTGCGATGAAGGCTAGATTCAGCGAGCGCCAGTACCAGGAGCGGTCTGAGAAGGCCATGCAAGGTGGCGCGGTCGAGCGCCGGTAAGTGGTGTGGTAGCTCCATTCCGATGACGGAGCATTTTCGTCGTCTGGTACATTTCCTATGATGGACATTAATTTATATATAGTTCGATATAATGTTTAATACTAATAATAGATAATATATTTTAACAGGTAAAGAAGGGTGAGGACCCGAACATGGTGACCGTCTTCCTGGTCACCCATCGGAGGGCTGGGGACTTCATTGACGAGAGGGCGACGCAGGCATATGTACGTTCTATTCAACTAATATTAACTGACTATAATTTAGAAAACAGGAAAATAGATATCAATATAGACTTTAGTAAACACTTACACGTTAGCAAACATGTTCTAGGCCGAGTTTGTTCGGCTACAGAAGGAGGCGGCTGATGCTGCTGCTGCTGCTAGTGCGCAAGCAGAGGGAGGGGCTGGTACTTCCTCCCAGCCGCCTGCAGAGCCATCGCCGGACGAGCTCTGGATGACCGCCGTTGGCGGTCTTCAGAAGGGTACGTACTACGGTACGGGATCCTACGACGCGTATTTGGCTTCGGAGTCATCTCGGGCCCCCTCTTTCAGTGCGCAGTCTCCGGCTACGCAGGCGTCGTCACGAGCTGAGGATGTTCGTAGTCAGATTGAGGAGCTGCGTCGCGAGTTGCAGCAGCAGATTTCTGATACGGTCGAGCGACGATCCGACCCTCCGATCGTCACCGGACGATTTGATGCGGTCGAGCGCAGTATACAGGAGCTGATGAGTCTGCATCAGGCTGCAGCTGCCAACTTGCAGACGCTCACCGAGTCTACGCAGCGCACGGAGCGTAGACAGGTCGAGCTGGACGGATCGCAGAGGAGCCTTTCTCTCTCACTCGCTCAGTATACTGAGAAGGTGGTGAGTACCCTTGCTGCGCATGGTGAGCGACTGCGAGAGCTGGAGCAGGTACGTCCTCCGGGTCCATCGACGGCGCCGACTCCAGATACTGTACTGCCTCCGGCGCCGACTCCAGACATTGTACTGCCTCCTACTGCCCCTACGGTACAGCTCACCCAGGAGCAGTATGACTACATTCTATCCCAGTTGCGCGGCAGGGGTCCGCAGTAATTTTATTGATTTTTTTATGACTTGTATGTATTGGCCCTATGGGCAAATTGTTTATTCATACACTGTTGTTTATACACTTGGTGGGAGACTTTTTATCATCTTTTATTTTTATTTGACTCTATTGGATGTTTGTGAGGATGTGTGTCTGTGATATTTACTTTGCACTGCCTCCTATTTTTATTGTGATATTTACTTTGTGATATCTGCGACGGGATGACAAATATACCTACGCTGGGTTATAAGCGATGATCTGATATACAAAGGAGATGCTGCCGAAATTTTTAAAAAAAATATTGTGTATTTTTGTTATGATGTGTGTCTGTGTTTACAGTGAATGTGAAATACAGTGTTCGGAACCATCGACAGTTTCGATTACTGTTGTATGTTTTATCTTGGATAGAAATAGCAACAGTTCAGGGTGCACTTCTGAGAGCTTCATTTTCACATCCTTCACTTTCTTGGACGTCGTAAAGGTTCCCGAGAAGGTGAAGGACGTGAAGAGGAAGCTCTGAGAAGTGCACCCTGAACTGTTGCTCTTTCTATCAAAGATAAAACATACAACAGTAAGCGAAACTGTTGATGGTTCGAACACTGCACTTCACACACACTGTAAACACAGACACACAGCATAACAAAAATATCAATTATATTTTTTAAAATTTTTTTTTATATTAGCGACGTATAGCGACGTTCTGCGACGTACTGCGATGTCACACAGACATCGCTATACGTCGCTAACTAGCGACGTTACGTCGCTCGACGTCGCTAATATACGTCGCTACGTTGCCCACGTGGCCACGTGGATGCCATGCCTCGTCATCATTTATAAACTTTTAAAGCGTCGCTAGTGGTCGCTTTACGTCGCAATGTTGGCGACGTACTTATACGTCGCTATCTGTCGCTCATTTTGTGACGTCTAGCGACAATTAACTACGCGTCGCAAATAGCGACGTTTGGCGACTAAATTGCCATCTGCGACTTGCCTATAAGCGACGTAGGTTTTTCGTCGCTAAATACGTCGCAAATCATTGTTAGCGACGTATTTCCTGTATTTAGCGACGTCTCCTGACGTCGCTAATCTGGGTTATTTTAGTAGTGATGGGATCCCAAGAGGTAAGTTTAACTATATCACATCTACGTAGATTGAAAAGGCGAACCAAAGTGCACTCGGTTGATCAGACCATCATGCACCGGTTCTGATTAGACAATATGTTAAGTGGGTCGACCCAAATAACATATGTCTTGAACAAGCTCGATAAAGGAATAAGCTTGCAAAAACTAGGCTATATTAGCATCATTCGTTAAGATGGTAAAAACATAAGCACGAGAGATTTAAGATTGAAATAAAGAATAAATATGAATAGTCTATGAGTCATAGGAACCTAAGTCTTGTTTATTCCTATACCACCATTCTATGGTTTTATTGACCAAGGCTTGGTTTGACTCAAATGGGTTAAATTCCTCTAGTCTCTATGGTCTAGATAATACTTTTTGTATTCTCTTAATGGTCAAGGGTGTGTCAGGTCGTGGGGTATTCTACCCAACTTAAAGAATTAAGCTAAGGGTGTTTGGGATATCTAACTAGTAGGGTCAATCTCTATCAAGCACGAAGGGAAGATAAGAATAACGATAGGAGGAATCAAGCAAGATGCAGTCGATGAGTCGAACGATAGTTCGGATATGGAATCGAGGAACGAGGTCAAGTATGTGGATAAGATCCTAGACTTCTAATCCTATAAGCAGGCTTGCTTGGTACGGTAAAGTAACCAAACAATTTATCTTGACCTGCATGGGCCACCACAAAAACATGTAACGCCCCAGTCCCAAAATACGTAGGACTAGGAACGTAGACATGCCAGCTGTATACATACGAAGTACACTCCAATATATGGAAATCTCGTATGAATACATAAGCTGTAAAATGCAGTAGCACCATAACTAATCTCATCCACACAAAATAAATGAATAAAAGATAGCATATAATGATAATGAATTGTCTTGATACAATATATTAGGCGGAGACAAATCTACTACCAACAAGTAAAGGAAAAATACATGAGTAAAGAAATGAATTTGGCGAGCAAAGCGAAGACGATCCAAATGCAATCATCCTCGAAGAAATGGCGATGAACACGGCTAGAGCTAGAACACCTGCGAAAGACAATAGCACACACCTGGAGAGATAACCAGGTCCTCAGAGGGACGTAACAAGACACAGAATATCATGCCATATAAATTGAATAAATATTGCTCAAATAAATAAGTCAATTAAATTATAACATGGTCCAATACACACCTATTGAACGAGCGTACCATCCCTCCAACCAAACAAGGACAGGAGATGGTAAACTAATTCACGGTGACGTACCTTTCTATGCTATGAATCCAATATGGTATCCGAACCCCAACAAGGTTCAATACCTTCTCATCGAAGTAGTAAGTCACACCTACAACCAAACAAGGACAAGATGTGACGAACTAACCCGCGACAAGTTATTGTTCCAAGCCACGGTCAGATACAAGTATCCAAACCAAAAGTACTCGTACCTAACGGATAAAGGTGCCTAACCGTTCTAAGTGAAATATAGTTAAGAACAATCCTTCCTACGCATGGGCCCTGGCTAAATAGGATCGGCATAGTCCCCCCTTGGGGCACTAGAGGCCCAATCAATAAGAGCATAACGTTCCGCAGAACGTCAGTGGCCGTCAGTAATCATGGGTAAGCTGACCCGCGTCTCCGGCGGAGCTCACGGGTTACAAAAGGGAAAGTGCATCGAAGCCCATACGCTAAGAAATTGTCCTCCCCGTCCAATGCCTACTCTGTTGTATCCACAACAGTAAACCTCTATAACCGCTAAGTCAAACTAAGGATGCAACCTCTATTAGCGGTTATTCCTATCGCACGGCTTGTACATATTGGTGGCCAGCCAATCACGCATGTCCGTGTTCTATATGCGACACACAACTTCGTGTTTACAACATGTCAAGGCCAATGAATGCAACACACAAGGTGGTCCCTTAAATCTAGGTTTAATGTGTAAGAAAAATAATACATAGCAGAAAATATAAATAAACAGTAAGTTCTAACAGGTTATGCCATGTATCACAGTTTATTTTGTATAAAGAAAATAAATAATGCATGAAATATGAGCTAAAATAAGTAAACAACAAATAGCAAGGTGTCTTGCCTGGTAGTACGCCTGGTGTGCTGCAATGATCATTGTGACATAAACTGTGACTTTGGTGTAATAACTACACAAGGTGACCTCTGATGGTAGCACGGATTATGTCATTGAGTCCCGAATAGTCAATTTGGCTAGGGATGATATAAATAAGCCCGAGATTTGGAAGAAGATAAAAAACAAACGATTGATCATGGATAAGATTATATAATCCAAGAAAATTTATAGAAATAAATATATATAACTATTTTTGTAAATATATCTATTATATTTGAAAATAACTATATTTCTATTAGTAAAACAGTTTTGGATAAATACTTGAAAGTCATAAAAATTATCTTTATATCAAAACTATAACTTGCTTGTAGAAAATATTTCAACCATATTTAATACCATAAAATATATAATAAATAAAAAACCCAAACCCGATTTGAAATTACATGTAGGGCCAAGCCCAATACTATATATTTATCACAAATACAATCTTTGGAAATATTTAATATATAGATATATATAATATCATTAAGAGCAAAAGATCAATAATATTTCTAAATAATAAACCCCAATAACCACAGTAGCAACTCTAGTAATATTACCTAATGATAATATTATTATATGGCACAATTGTTTCTTTTGTAAAAATATAACAATAATAATAATAATATAGATAGTGAAAAACTATTGGTAGCACTATTTTGCAATAACAAGTTTTATATGCTACTAAAAATAATAATTAATAATAATAATAATAATATTAATAATAATAATAATAAAAATAATGGTAATAATAAAATCATAATATTACTTTCAGCAGCTATGCTGCTGCACTCTTCTTTGTGAAGGGAAAAATGTAAAACGAGGAATAAGTGAGGAGAAGTGGGTTACGCGAGAAGTAGGGAGAATATGAGGAGCGGAAGTCGGGATCGAACGCCGGCGGCAAGGGGCGGCGGAAAAAACGGGGAGCGAAAGAGGCGAGGAGGAGGAGGCATGGAAAACGAGAGGGGAGCTCCGGCGCACAGGCGGAGGATCTAGGGCATGGTGGCTCGCCGGAGGTCGGCGATGCGGGGGTTCTCGGAGGAGGCGCGACCGGCGACGCGGGAGTCGGGAGCTGCTCGGCGCTGTGGGAGGCCTGCGCTGCCGAGCTCCGGGCGGGAACGGTGGAGATGGTCACTGGAGGGGGATGATCGGAGTTGCGGAAGTGATCGGCGGACGGCGTGGCAAGGCGCGGAGGCGCTCAAGGCTGACGGCCGGAGGCGGAGCGACGTCGAGGCGGTCTGGCAGAGGTAAATCTAGAGTTAGGGTTTGAATATCTTCGATTTGGGTTTTATTTTCTTTGTGTGGTGGTTGAGATGGGTAGTGACGGCTTGCTGGTTTGTCGGGGTCGGATGAGGAGCGCTGTTCCGGTGAATGGCGGAGAGAGGTGTAGGCAATGGGGACAGCGACGTGGTGGTGACGGGTGTTCCAGGGGGTGGATGTCGAGGTGGTGATGTCCACAGGGGTGGTGGTGATGGTGGTGTTAGCCGGGGTCGAAGGGTTCGGGTCTGCGGCAGTTGGCCGAGAGATGGGCTGGTGGTGACCGGAGGGTTTGGCCGGGGGTGGTCGAAGAAAGCACGACGTAGCCATAGCGGATTGGGGATTAGGGTATTAGGTTAGAGGTTTGGGGACGTGTCTGGATTGGAGAATTATGCTGTGTCGGGAATGTCGACACGAAGGAATAATTGTATTTGTAAAAGAATTGGAATAAGAATTGGATGGTGGAACACAGACACGATGCACGCACGTGGGTGGAGAATATTTGTGGAATAATTATGGCTTGTGGAGAAATAATAGAGGAGTACCTGCCTATTTATAGGATGTGGGAATTTCCAATAAGATAAAGGTTAGGATTAGTTTAAACCCGTAATTTAATTCAAATTAATTCAATAAATCCAAATCCAAATAAAATTCCAATTTAAATCTAATTAAATTCTTTTGGTTTAAAATCAATTGGGGTAAAGCAAATTCCAAATATAGATTTTAATCTACTATTTAAAACACATCCATAAATCAAATCAAGTTTTAAATTGCTACAAAAATTTTAAAATATGTTTTCTAAAAATACTAAAATAATAATTTCGAAAATACATTATTATTTACAATTAAACTCAATAAATATTTATGCAATATATATGTATACGCGAATAATATTATTTACTAGTAGTAACTATTTTTCATGAAAGACTTTTTATAAATAATAAATAAAATAATAATTTAAAAACTTTGGTACGATAACAAAATAATTATTATGTATATTATTTTGAAACTATAAATGATAGAAAATATTTTTCTAAAATATGTACGCTCACACATATTCGCACTCGTCGAGCAAATTCGAAAAATGAACTTCCGTACAGGACGTACAATACGACTACGTGACGTACAGTACAAAATTTTAAATCAGTACCAAATTTAATAAAAAAAATAGTAGAAATTTAGGGGGTTTTACATCGTACCTGGGAAATCTGATCAGAAAAGGGTTGAGCGAGTAGATCGCGAGCCGGCTGCAAAGTCAACCCCATAGATGGTGGCTACTGCTGCTGTCGACTGTACTATCGGCGCACGGCCGGCCCTGGCGGTGCTCTGGCCGGCCGCCGGCGCTGTGCAGGCGTGCACGGCGACGTCTGGTTGTCGGGGGTCACCAGGGTTCGAGAGGGAGTGGCTGGATTTAGGGTTAAAATAATAATAAAATAATAACGATAACGAAATTTAATAAACCTATAACGGGTGTTCATACAATTATATATATAGCCTAATAATCCAAAAACGTACAAGGACACATTTTATACAATTATCATTGAATATCAACTAATATTGATATCTATAATATTTATTAATAAAATATTTATAAAACATGCATTAGATCATTAAAATGGAATACGACATAATCCTACCAGAAATATATCAAAATGAACGTCTTTGGACGGGCCGCACGATTACATGGGCTCGATTTTGGTTCGGGTCTAGTCCGAGCTAAATCGACACAACCGGGTCTCCTACAAGTCAATAATATAACTAATAATTAATTAAAAAGTCTTTAGATGTTAAGTCGCAACTTGGCCTGATTTTTCTATTTATGACATACTTATGGCTGGGTTTTCCTTGGCATGGCTAATACACTAGTCAAGGCACGCCACTGCACTATCCGTGCCATGATTCCTAGTCGTCTGGTACTTCAAAACTCAACCATGGCGAAAGTCATCTACCGTATAATTAACTAAATCATTATTTATAAAAATCTAAAATCATCATTTAAATAAAATAAATAATAATAAAAAAATAATTCAAAATTTTCGGAAAGGGGAGCTACAAATCTACCCACCTTAAAAATAATTTTGTCCTCGAAATTCTAATTCATAGCTATTTCTTAAAATTCAAAAGGAAGCCGGCTTTTACCTTAATCTCCTTAAATTTTAATTTCTCAAAAAAATATTTTATAACCCTCTCTAACCATTTTATAACTCCGAATACTTGAGGACTTCTACCCACCTTTGGTCATACTACTCCTCAAAATACGGTCACTAAAATCTTGTAACATCCAACTAGTTGCTAACATCACTATCCATAGATATCTATAGCATATGGTATCTCTAATACCCTCATATCTATCAAGCAACCAAAATCAAATCATCAAGCAATATTATACTATAACTTAAGAATTTCTGATAAATTCTAGATAGCACGAACATTCGTCACTCCGGAATAGGAAGGAACGAGAATCAATGGTACGAAAGGCAATGAAAGATAATCGAGAGCGAATTTTGAAGTTTTAAGGACGTAGAGAAATGTCTAAGAGAATTTTCAAGGCAGTTGTGGATTGAGATTTCTATGGGTTCAGTCAAATTCGCAGGCGCGTATCAGTACAGTTACGTAACTGATACGATATGCTCTGACCTGCATGGGCCACCAAAAAACTTGTCACGACCCGTACCCGCTTTTCGGACGCGAGAGCGTGAGCAAGCCAGCTACATATCAAGTGGACTCCAGCCCGACTCGAATACGTAAACACTGTCAAGAGCATGGTAAACTACCAAATCATGGCAAAACAAATCTATATCTCAAATCCATAATAAGTGTACGAAACATGAATGAACACAATGGGTCGTGGTCTGCAGCCCACTAGCATATATGCACGATAAGACTCAACGAGCATAACAAAAGTCTCTAAAGTGAATCAATAAGCAGGATATCTCATGATAAGGAATGTAAAGCACGAAAGGATAATAAATGTAATATTACTGACAAATACCTGTATCATGCATCACAATCATCTGCCATCCCGCTCTACTAACTAACTCCATTCAATCACTAAACCTGAAGAGATCATCAGGTCCTCAGGGGACATAGCAAGATACATAAAACATGCCTATCTAGCAGTTTATCATGCAATAATGAAATACAGATATAAACATGCAAAGACCCAATCAACACGAAACCATGACCATACACGACTGGGAGAATCACTACGCATAAACGAACTGCTGGAGGAGAAACAAGAGAATACAACGTCACGATGTCAACGGATAACCAATCGAATACTCAAACCCTCGCCCCTAGTGTGGACTCACAGGTTTGAACAACTACTAAACCTCGTCCCTAGTGTGGACTCGCAGGTTAGCTTCAAGAAATCACCCTCGCCCCTAGTGTGGACTCGCAGGTGCGGACAGATAACTACTAACCCTCGCCCCTAGTGTGGACTCGCAGGTTAGCTTCAGGAATCAAGATACAGATAACTACTAACCCTCTTCCCTAGTGTGGACTCGCAGGTTAGCTTCAAGAATTCAAGGTACAGCAGTTCCGTTATGACTTAATCATCCTATGACATGATACGATTCAGTCCAACTACATGTGATGACACGACACGACCCAATCAAGATACACGAGAGAACCAATCCAATATGAACTACAAAATTAACTATAAATAAGAACTATATATATATATATATATATCCAATATGAACTACAAGGCTAACTATAAACAAGGACTATATATATATATATATATATATATATATATATATATATATATATATATATATATATATATATATCACGCTCTCCAGCAAGTATTGTATAGTTATGAGGCTGTATCTGGACAGAAGATTAATTATTCCAAATCTGCCTTTTATACTGCGACACCATTGGATGAGGATCGTGCTCAGACTATCTCTACTCTCTTCGAATTTAGTACCGGTACTTTGCCGTTTTCTTACTTGGGCTGCCCATTAATTTGCGGGAGACGGAATGCGGGGATGTTTAGCTATTTGCTGGATAAAATTCGTTCGAAGTTGACGGGTTGGCAGAACAAGATTCTTTCCCCTGGGGATAAGTTGGTCCTTATTAAGAATGTTCTTTCCTCTATCCCTATGTATACATTGGCCGTATGTTGTCCTCCCCGGGCAGTTTTCAGGTCGATTGAGAGGATGTTTGCGGCTTTCTTCTGGGGTAGTAAGGATGGGGTGGCTAAGAGGAGTTGGCTGGCGTGGCGGTTTGTTACTCGGACTAAGTCCGAAGGAGGCCTCGGGATCAAGTGCCTGAATGATATTATGGATGCCTTTTCTATGAAGCTTTGGTGGAAGCTGAGGCATGGGAAGGGACTTTGGGTGGAGCTTCTTAAATCGAAATATTTTCGTAAGCGTCATCCATGTGATGTGTTTATGAATTCCAAGTGCTCCCATATTTAGCGACGGATTTTGCGGGGGAGATAATTGGCGGAACCGTATATCTCGTTTAGACTTGGGCGTGGTGAGGGCTCAGCGAGGTGCGAAGCATGGATTCCGGGGGGTCCCCGGTTGGGTAGCGTTGCTATTCCATCGGCTGAGGGAGTGGCTACTGGGACCAGGCGTGGAACGGAAAGACGGACTCGGGTACGGAGGCGAACACAGGCGAGGGAGTATGCTGCTTACGGCCAGGCGGGTCATTTTTTGGCCAGCATGGGGGACCGTGTTGAGGGGGAGGGTGCTGATTCGACGGGTTCACAGCATATGGTGCTCCCCTCGGGGCGGGTTACGCTGGATGGTGGCACTGGAGAGCTTCGGAGGTCGGCCAGATTGGCCGGGAGGAGGGTGGTTCTTCCCCAAAGTACGGTGACTGTCCGGGTTCTTTCGGATAAGGGAAGGAAGATCAGAGATTCTAGGGCGAGGAATTCTGATAATGGTGGTCCGGATATCCGATCTTTCTGGAAAGCCACTGGATGGGATCTGTCTTTGTTTTTGGAGCAGTTTGGTGTCGAGGCAGCGAGGCGACTTAGAGAGACGAATCTGTCTTGTACTTTGGCTCCTGACTCACTGATTTAAGGTGAGCGGAAAAGTTCTTTCTCGTTGGCTGTGGCTTGGAGGTGTTGTCGGATCTCCCACCCTACATCATCACTATTTTCTAATATATGGGACAAGTGTATTCCGGCGAAGTGGAGCATTCTGATGTGGCGGGTTTGTCACAACCGGCTACCTACTGATGACATTATTCCGAAGATAGGCTTCCATCTGGCTTCCAAGTGTCATTGCTGTCAGGTCGGGCATGGGGAGTGTCTTCAGCATATTTTTTTTTCCACGGGGATCATGCTATGATGGTTTGGTCTGTTTTTCGGGGCTTCTTCAAGGCACGGATGCATAGTAACTTTCTAGTCTTTCTTCAAAGGTGGTGGCGGGGTCAGGGAAGTCACCATCGGAGATCATTGGCTGGTGCGATCATTTGGGTGCTTTGGAAGAACAGGAACAAGCATCGATACGAGGGACGTAGTGCTGGGCCTGATTTCTTGGTTCGGGAGGTGAAGCGACAGTTTCGGAAGTCGCTTTCGGGGTGTCATCATCTTCCGAATATTCCGCATTTGGCTCTAGAGTAGTGTTTTTATTTTATTTTATGTCTTTGTTTTTTGTTACCATGAGGTTGGATGTACTCATTACCCTCTTTTTTCAATAAAGGTAACAGTTTTTCCAATATATATATATATATATATATATATATATATATATATATATATATATACTAGCATGCACGATGTAAAAATATATATATATATATATACTAGCATGCACGATGCAAAAAAAAAAAAATATATATATATATATATACTAGCATGCACGATGTAAAAATCACATGTCAATAATCCACTACTAAAACTATATAATAATAGAAATATGTATGTAAATAAACTGTAGAGGGAGGCAAGGTATACTTGCTTGGAGGTTGCACGCAGATCCCACAAAATATAGTCAACTGCTAAGCCATAAAGTCCAAATCATCACAACTATCTCCGAAAGCTGAAACAGACATTGCCGACATTCTCAGATTAGTAAAATTAGCTATGATTGCCTATCCTTAAGTCCAATTCTTGACACAGGGGCAAAACGATCATTTCGGGCCAAAACGGTGTCCGCCCTTGGACCCGCTTTGTACCGAAAAGCGTGGCAGAGTCAATAGTCTCTAAAGTCGTCAAACTACATGTCTACGAATTTGTTTTGATGATATAAACCCAATGGTATGTCCAGTTTTGGATTCCGGTGGACCGTGCACAAAATCGTCCGTTGAATCGGATCGTGGGCCCCGCAAAACGGCGATCCGATCAACTGTCTCAGAATCGGACCAAACTTGGCATACAGGACCAAAACAATGATACGGTCCTGTTGGCACAAGTTTCGTCTCGATCTGACGAACGTGCACAAAGTAATTGGGAAATTTGCGCAGAGGCTGATACGGTGAATTTCGACGGATACGCATCAAATTCGTCGCGCACACGCGACCAATTTGAATTTCGTCAAAGCCCACACATTCGCAATATTCGTATGCGCCTTTCGATTCTTACGGTGCGTGACTACGTCGCCCGGATTGGCGGAAAGCAGGTCGTATTGATGACTTTTCTAGTTTTTCAAAAATAGTTTTTCTTGATTTTGAAATTGATTTATCTCGACAACCAATAGATGAAATTGAAAATCGTAAATAGCGTTTTGAAGGTATATAGGTTGTCTAAAAGACTCTTCAAATAGATTTCTAAAATTCTTAACAGATTGATCAGGAATTGCCTTCAAACAGGAGTATATGCAATCCCAATTCTGTCAATGCGACAATGGGTTTTATGTCGACTTCGTGTCGATTTATCGAGCAATATAGGACATCTATCGGTAAAGAAATTAAAGGAGTTTAAAGGCGTAAACGTTGGGGTCGTACCTGGGAAATCGGATAAAAAAAAGGTTGAGCGAGTAGATCGCGAGCCGGCTGCAAAGTCAGCCCCATAGATGGTGGCTACTGCTGCTATCGACTGTACTGTCGGCGCACGGCTGGCCCTGGCGGTGCTCTGGCCGGCCGCCGGCGCTGTGCAGGCGTGCACGACGACGCCTGGTTGTCGGGGGTCACAAGGGTTCGGGAGGGAGTGGCTGGATTTAGGGTTAAAATAATAATAAAATAATAAGGATAACGAAATTTAATAAACCAATAACGGGTGTTCATACAATTATATATATAGCCTAATAATCCAAAAACGTACAAGGACACATTTTATACAATTATCATTGAATATCAACTAATATTGATATCAATAATATTTATTAATAAAATACTTATAAAACATGCATTAGATCATTAAAATGGAATACGACATAATCCTACCAGAAATATATCAACATGAACGTCTTTGGACGGGTCTCCTACAAGTCCGAGCTAAATCGACACAACCGGGTCTCCTACAAGTCAATAATATAACTAATAATTAATTAAAAAATCTTTAGAGGTTAACTCGCAACTTGGCCTAATTTTTCTAGTTATGACATACTTATGGCTGGGTCTTCCTTGGCATGGCTAATACACTAGTCAAGGCACGCCGCTGCACTATCCGTGCCATGATTCCTAGTCGTCTGGTACTTCAAAACTCAACCATGGCTAAAGTCATCTACCGTATAATTAACTAAATAATTATTTATAAAAATCTAAAATCACCATTTAAATAAAATAAATAATAATAAAAAAATATTTCAAAATTTTCGGGAAGGGGAGCTACAAATCTACCCACCTTAAAAATAATTTTGTCTCAAAATTCTAATTCATAGCTATTTCTTAAAATTCAAAAGGAAGATGGCCATTACCTTAATCTCCTTAAATTTTAATTTCTCAAAAAAAATATTTTATAACCCTCTCTAACCATTTTATAACTCCGAATACTTGAGGACTTCTACCCACCTTTGGTCATACTACTCCTCAAAATACGGTAACTAAAATCTTGTAACATCCAACTAGTTGCTAACATCACTATCCATAGATATTTATAGCATATGGTATCTCTAATACCCTCATATCTATCAAGCAACCAAAATCAAATCATCAAGCAATATTATACTATAACTTAAGAATTTCTAATAAATTCTAGATAGCACGAACATTCGTCACTCCGAAATAGGAAGGAACGAGAATCAATGGTACGGAAGGCAATGAAAGATAATCGAGAGCGAATTTTGAAGTTTCAAGGACGTAAAGAAATTTCTAAGAGAATTTTAAAGGCAGTTGTGGATTGAGATTTCTATGGGTTCAGTCAAATTCGCAGGCTCGTATCAGTACAGTTACGTAACCGATACGATATGCTCTGACCTGCATGGGCCACCAAAAAAACTTTGCACGACCCGCACCCGCTTTTTGGATGCGATAGCGTGAGCTAGCCAGCTACGTATCAAGTGGACTCCAGCCCGACTCGAATACGTAAACACTGTCAAGAGCATGGTAAACTACCAAATCATGGCAAAACAAATCTATATATCAAATTCATAATAAGTGTACGAAACATGAATGAACACTACGGGTCGTGGTCTGCAGCCCACTAGCATATATGCCCGATAAGACTCAACGAGCATAACAAAAGTCTCTAAAGTGAATCAATAAGCAGGATATCTCATGATAAGGAATGTAAAGCACGAAAGGATAATAAATGTAATATCACTGACAAATACCTGTATCATGCATCACAATCAACTGCCATTCCGCTCTGCTAACTAACTCCATGCAATCACTAAACCTGAAGAGATCATCAGGTCCTCAGGGGACATAGCAAGATACATAAAATATGCCTATCTAGCAGTTTATCATGCAATAATGAAATACAGATATAAACATGCAAAGACCCAATCAACACAAAACCATGACCATACACGACTGGGAGAATCACTACGCACAAACGAACTGCTGGAGGGGAAACAAGAGAATACAACGTCACGATGTCAACGGACAACCAATCGAATACTCAAACCCTCGCCCCTAGTGTGGAATCACAGGTTTGAACAACTACTAACCCTCGTCCCTAGTGTGGACTCGCAGGTTAGCTTCAAGAAATCACCCTCGCCCCTAGTGTGGACTCGCAGGTGCGGACATATAATTACTAACCCTCGCCCCTAGTGTGGACTTGCAGGTTAGCTTTAGGAATCAAGATACAGATAACTACTAACCCTCATCCCTAGTGTGGAATCGCAGGTTAGCTTCAAGAATTCAAGGTACAACAGTTCCATTACGACTTAATCATCCTATGACATGATACGATTCAGTCCAAGTACAGGTGATGACACGATACGACCCAATCAAGATACACGAGAGAACCAATCCAATATGAACTACAAAATTAACTATAAATAAGAACTATATATATATATGTATATATCCAATATGAACTACAAGGCTAACTATAAACAAGGACTATATATATATATATATATATATATATATATATATATATATATATATATATATATATATATATATATATATATATATATATATATATACATACTAGCATGTATGATGTACAAATCACATGTCAATAATCCACTAGTAAAACTATATAATAATAGAAATATGCATGTAAATAAACTGTAGAGGGTGGCAAGGTATACTTGCATGGAGGTTGCACGCAGATCCCACAAAATATAGTCAACTGCTAAGCCATAAAGTCCAAATCATCACAACTGTCTCCGAAAGCTGAAACAGACATTGCAAACATTCTCAGATTAGTCAAATTAGCTATGATTGCCTATCCTTAAGTCCAATTCTGGACACATGGGCAAAACGATCATTTCGGACCAAAACGGTATCCGCCGTTGGACCCGCTTTGCACCGAAAATCGTGGCAGAGTCAATAGTCTTTAAAGTCGTTAAACAACATGTCTATGAATTTTTTTGATGATACGAATCCAATGGTATGTCCAGTTTTGGATTCCGGTGGACCGTGCACAAAATCGCCCATTGAATCGGATCGTGGGCCCCGTAAAACGGCGATCTGATCAACTATCTCAGAATCGGACCAAACTTGGCATACATGACCAGAAAAATGATACGGTCCTGTTGGCATAAGTTTTATCTCGATCTGACGAACGTGCACAAAGTAATTGGGAAATTTGCACAGAGGCCGATACGGTGAATTTCGACGGATACGCATCAAATTCGTCGCGCACATGCGACCAATTTGAATTCCGTCAAAGCCCACACATTCATAATATTCGTACGCGCCTTTCAATTCTTACGGTGTGCGACCACGTCACCCGAATTGGCGGAAAGCACGTCGTATCGATGACTTTTCTAGTTTTTTGAAAACAGTTTTACCAAGTTTTTCTTGATTTTCAAATTGATTTATCTCGACAACCAATAGATGAAATTAAAAATCGTAAATAGAATTTTGAAGGTGTATAGGTCGTCTAAAAGACTCTTTAAATAGATTTCTAAAATTCTTAACAGATTGATCAGGAATCGCCTTCAAACAGGAGTATATGCAATCCCAATTCTGTCAACGCGACAGTAGGTTTTATGTCGACTTCGTGTCGATTTATCGAGCAATATAGGACATCTATCCGTAAAGCAATTAAAGGAGTTTAAAGGCGTATACGTTGGGGTCGTACCCGGGAAATCGGATCAAAAAAAGGTTGAGCGAGTAGATCGCGAGCCGGTCGCGAAGTCAGCCCCACAGATGGTGGCTGCTGCTGCTGTCGACTGTACTGTCGGCGCACAGCCGGCCTTGGCGGCGCTCTGGCTGGCCGCTGGCGCTGTGCTGGCATGCGCGGCGGTGCCTGGTAGTCGGGGGTCACTAGGGTTCGGGAGGGAGTGGCTGGATTTAGGATTTTTCTTTCGTTACAAATCCTTCGATCTCCAGTTATATACATCGAGTTCAACCGGCTTGGTTTTACAGTCTCGGTCAGGAGGGGAAAACTGGGATTTGGGCAGGCCTGGGATGGGCTCGGTCTGGTGGGGTCTTGGGCTGTTGTGGGGGAAACGGTTTTGGTCCTTTCTTTTTTTTTTTTTCTTTTTTTTCTATTTGTTTTCTTATATAAATCCTATATTTACATATATCTATATATATATATAAAAATAAAAAAAAATAAAAATAAAAATAAATATATATATATATATATATATATACATATATATATATGAAAATATATATATATATATATATATATATATATGACTCTCTCTCTCTCCCCTCTCTCTCTCTCTCTCTCTCTCTCTAACTATATGTATACGTACCTAGATACTCTAATTAATACAAAAAATCTGGAAATACTCTTATTAACTATTATCATAATGCAAAAGTTTGGCATAAGTTTCGTCTCGATCTGACGAACGTGCACAAAGTAATTGGAAAATTTGCGCAGAGGCCGATACGGTGAATTTCAACGGATACGCATCAAATTCGTCGCGCACACGCGAACAATTTGAATTCCGTCAAAGTCCACACATTCGTTATATCCGTAAGCGCCTTTCGATTCTTACGGTGCGCGACCACGTCGCCCGGATTGGCGGAAAGAACGTCGTATCGATGACTTTTCTAGTTTTTTGAAAATAGTTTCACCAAGTTTTTCTTGATTTTCAAATTGATTTATCTCGACAACCAATAGATGAAATTGAAAATCGTAAATAGCGTTTTGAAGGTGTATAGGTTGTCTAAAAGACTCTTCAAATAGATTTCTAAAATTCTTAACAGATTGATCAGGAATCGCCTTCAAACATGTGTATATGCAATCCCAATTCTGTCAATGCGACAGTAGGTTTTATGTCAACTTCGTGTCGATTTATCGAGCAATATAGGACATCTATCCGTAAAGCAATTAAAGGAGTTTAAAGGCGTACACGTTGGGGTCGTACCTGGGAAATCGGATCAAAAAAAGGTTGAGCGAGTAGATCGCGAGCCGATTGCGAAGTCAGCCCCACAGATGGTGGCTGCTGCTGCTATCGACTGTACTGTCGGCGCACAGCCGGCCCTGGCGGTGCTCTGGCTGGCCGCTGGCGCTGTGCTGGCGTGCACGGCGGCGCCTGGTTGTCGGGGGTCACTAGGGTTCGGGAGGGAGTGGCTGGATTTAGGGTTTTTCTTTCGTTACAAATCGTTCGATCTCCATTTATATACATCGAGTTCAACCGGCTTAGTTTTACAGTCTCGGTTCAGGGGGGGAAAACTGGGATTTGGGCCGGCCTGGGATGGGCTCGGCCTGGTGGGGTCTTGGGCTGTTGTGGGGGAAACGGTTTTGGTCCTTTCTTTTTTTTTCTTTTCTTTTTTTTTCTATTTGTTTTCTTATATATATATATATATATATATATATATATATATATATATATATATATATATATATATATATATATATATATATATATATATATATATATATATATGACTCTCTCTCTCTCTCCCCCCCTCTCTCTCTCTCTCTAACTATATGTATACATACCTAGATACTCTAATTAATACAAAAAAAAAATCTGGAAATACTCTTATTAACTATTATCATAATGCAAAAGTAAAAATATCATTATATCTAGTAATATTATATATATGATATATATATATATATATATATATATATATATATATATATATATATATATATATATATATATATACATATACATATACATATATATATATATATATATATATATATATATATATATATATATATATATATAAAAATATATATATATATATATATATATATATATATATATATATATATTACTTTAAAAGTAATAACCGTTATAATAACATATAATAAAAAAGAGGATAATGAAATTTAATAAACCAATAACGGGTGTACATACAATTATAGCCTAATAATCCAAAAACGTACAAGGACACATTTTATACAATTATCATTGAATATCAACTAATATTGATATCTATAATATTTATTAATAAAATACTTATAAAACATGCATTAGATCCTTAAAATGGAATACGGCATAATCCTACCAGAAATATATCATTATGAACGTCTTTGGACGGGCCGCACAACTACATGGGCTCGATTTTGGTTCGGGTCTAGTCCGAGCTAAATCGACACAACCGGGTCTCCTACAAGTCAATAATATAATTAATAATTAATTAAAAAGTCTTTAGAGGTTAAGTCGCAACTTGGCCTAGTTTTTCTAGTTATGACATACTTATGGCTGGGTCTTCCTTGGCATGGCTAATACACTAGTCAAGGCACGTCGCTCCACTATCCGTGCCATGATTCCTAGTCGTCTGGTACTTCGAAACTCAACCATGGTTAAAGTCATCTATCGTATAATTAACTAAATAATTATTTATAAAAATCTAAAATCACCATTTAAATAAATTAAATAATAATAAAAAAATATTTCAAATTTTTTGGGAAGGGGAGCTACAATGGGTGTTATGTGGCTATGCGAACGGATAGCGAACGTGTTGAACAGATGGAGTAATGTTGTGAATTGTTGGTTGCACCATGTGCAACGGTTTGTTGCATTGTTGTAGCATGTCACGTGAATTGTTGCGTTAGTACAATAAGTTCAGCTTCGGGATGTTACATTGTGTACGATTACGCAAATAGACATCAAATGCGTCGAATGGATTCGAGTAGTGGCTTTGAGTAACGAGAATAAATCGTTGCACAAATTGCAATAGATGAGATTGAGAAATTGCGGATGCGATAGTAGTGAGTCGAGTTGGTCGCTAAGTCAAGCTTGTCACGACTCGCACCCAGTGTAAGGGCACGAGAAGTAACGAACGCCCAGCCTACGCCGCAGTGTCGGCAGTAGAACGCTATCCTGAGTCACCATATCTAACACAATCTAAATAAGCTATGAATAGAGAGTAAAATAATACGTAACTCAATCACAATACTAAGATGGAAATAGAAGAAGAATCTCAAGAGAGTCACACATAAATAGTCTAGGTGTAAACCACCAGAATAAATCTCAAGTACAACTCATAAAGTCTCAAACAGAAAATACAAAATAAAGTACTAAGTCTCAGCTAGACTATGGGCAAGCCCTCAGCGACTGTGGGATCCTCCTATGGGTCCACGTCGACAGTGTCATCTAAGCCAATGCCATAATAAGTAGGACAGTACTCCTCATCATCACTTGTAAAATTTTTAACATGCCCAGTCAGGACGGAACGAGCACATATCTCTCACAATAGTTCATATCAGGAATGAACATATAAGTAAGCTATAGAAAACTATACATGAATCGCTGTAAAGAGAAATCAACCAGAGAGAAGATATAAACTGAGATATAATATGATAAATAAAGAATGTAACCTTCTACTTAAATCAGAGCATGAATTGGTTATGTAAACAGCTTGGGTTGCACATGGATACAGCTATGGAATGCACATGGATACCTACTGGGGATAATGATCACATAACCAACTACACTCTCCCTGCCCCCAACTAATACACAAGGATCAAAGCATGTTATGTTATTGCACATGGATAACAACTACTGTATACATGGAACTCACATGGTCATGAGTGTACATGAATAACATATGAGTGCACATGGATAAATATGAATACATGGAGTACATGATGACCATGATAAAGTACATGAATATGACATACTTGATGTATCCGAGGGGATAACATCGCATGAAAAGATCCAGAGGGTACTAATCCGTGTGAACGTCGTGTCAGCATCAAATATACTAGTCTATAACAAGAGTACATATCCAAAGAAGCATGAAAAGATCAGAGAATGTACTCGCCTGACAATCCGAACTGCTGATGATAAAAAGTGACTAGACTGGAGGAATAAGATCCTATTTAAAACAACCACATGTCATAATACAGTCTAGAATATCATAAGGAAAACCTTTAATGCAAATTCTACATAATTTGGGCCAATCTAAGTCAAAGTCAACCTTGGGTCAACTTTGGTCAACCAGACTAGTCAAACTAGGTCCAAGTTAGGTCAACTAGCCTATAAGTCAATTTTTAGGTCACTACTAGTCCTAGAGTTGATTTTGGGTGTTGAGTTGGTGTTATCTTAGGTCCAAGAAAGCATAATCCTAAGAACCAATGTAATTCACAAAATACCTTAACTCATAATACCCTATGTCTAATATCTATACCTTAGACTAATATCTACCAAAACTCTAGGCTAGGGTATCTCTTAGGAAAATTTTCTAGTTTAAAATAAGGTAATCTCAAATCCTAAATCCTCACAACTCAACCCATTGTATCCACACACTAGAACACATGCACTAGGCCAAGCCTTGCTACTGCAGCAACTGCTGCTATGCAGCATACCATTGCTGCTGCAGTTGCCTACTGCCTGCCTACTTCCTGAATTCTACATCACTAAACATCCATATCAGTTCAGCCTATCTAACCAATACACACATACAAATATACATCTTAATACCAATCTCTACTCTAACTACAACGACTAGTCTTTAACTAATCAATCAAACTGGACTGGACATTACTAATTCTTGACTAACCAACAAGCTAAACTTGGCATTAACCAATTCTCAACTAATCAAGTAAACTGAACTTTAGCATTACTGAAATCAATCCTAAATCAACCCAAATATCAGTTATAGGCATGATACCCTATATTGATACATACACGAATACCCCATGCCAACCCAACTCGAACACAGCCCTCTCCATTAAGTAAACTAATAGGTATCTCATAGACGTGGTAACATGGGATCTACTGGTTTGGGTTTATACAGAATTTATATCGAAAATATGATGGGAACATATCATATACTGAAACAGGAAGAAAAATGAAACTAGAGAATTGAAACTCGAATACCCGATACTCAAACCAATTCCTAACATGACCTAAAAACATTCAAAAATATAATGATAATCAAAACCAAAGGTTGTTAACGTGTCTCGTATGTATAACCATGCTACCCAAGCATTATCGTGTCCAGAGAATAGGACACGACGTGTCCACAGGCTCAGAACACGTGCACGCTGTAGTGCCCCGCTCCACGAAGGCACTAGATAGAAAGATCATATTGCTGGCTTTGCAACAGAAGACGATTAATCTGGGTGAGTGGACAAAGACTCATTTTATGATTCGCTTGCACCTAATAAGAATCTGAGCTTTTGAATGAATATTGTTGCTAATAACAAGACAGTAATCTTGAGTATGCTTAAAAGAGAATCTGCACACTGTCTGCTAAGAAAGAGAAATGTGTCATGCTTGAAAAGAAGATGGAATTGTTTATGAATTGCTCGATTGATGCATGATGGTTTCATTTGATATTGCATGTACATTGGGGTATCCACTTAGTGACGAGCTGAACCCTAGAGAGTCACAGCGGCTAGCGACGAGATGAACCCATGCGAGTCACAGTGGTTAGCGACGAGCTGAACCCAAGAGAGTCACAGCGGTTAGCGACGAGCTGAACCCATGCGAGTCACAGCGGTTAGCGACGAGCTGAACTCATGGGAGGCACAGCGGCTAAGATGGAAATGATATGTTGGTTTTCAAAGATGTTTTCAAAAGAAATGTAAACTGACTCTGTATGCATAAAATGAATATAGGTAAAGAGTAGCAAGATCACATCACAACAAACGTTGTCTCACTAAATGAACAGTGATCGTTTCAGACAAATATAGCTCTTTATTCACAATCACCAGTATGCTGATATACTGACCCACCATCAGTCTGCATGCAGGTGCACTATGTATCGAAAAGGATAGTCCGAAGCGATAGCCCGAGCCTCATCCTCAGGAGCCAGAAATCAGAAGAGATGCCAAGAGATGACATCTGTTCCAAGAGTTGGTTTTGTATATAAAGGGATGTAATGTATGGGAACGGGATCATTGTAATCTATAAAGTTCTGAGAGATTGTAACATTGTATCAGAGATAATCAAGAGCTTGTAATCTGTTCAAATGAAATCAATAAAGAGAATTGTTTCTTGTTACCATTGTGTTCAGTGCTTGTATTCTGAAATATGTCCGCTGCTGCTTCAATTATCTGCGATACGTTCCGCTGCGTATTGTCAACCTTGTCTATCTTGTCTTGCTTCAGGTCTTGGCCTTGTGCAAGCGCAACTTAGGCTTGTACGGCATCATGCCTTAGCGAGGACGAACGGTCCTAAAGAGTCCGAAGCGAGGACAAAAGGACTCTGCGGGATCGGGGCGTGACAGAATGGTATCAGAGCAACACGATCCTCTGGCCAATTGATTCGATTGAATTCGAAGATGTTCTCCTGATCAAATTTCTTTACCTACTCGATACCAATAATGAGATGAACGTTCCATACAATAAGTCCGTAAATATTTTTATGATACCGGCATATGTTTTATCGATTTGATTGATTGAGATTGAAATGCTTGATTGAACAAAAGTTTTGACAAGATCTGTATTGTGATTTCATGGATTAATGATGGCGAAGGATGAGGACTATCGCTGCTAAGGATATCGTGAGTTTCTCCTTAAGTTTCGAGGATGAAACTTCTTTTCGGTGGGTAATTATGTAGTGCCCCGCTTCGCGAAGGCACTAGATAGACAGAAAGATCGGATTGCTGGCTTTGCAACAGAAGATGATTAATCTGGGTGAGTGGACAAAGACTCATTTTATGATTCGCTTGCGCCTAATAAGAATTTGAGCTTTTGAATGAATGTTGTTGCTATTAACAAGACAGTAATCTTGAGTATGCTTAAAAGAGAATCTGCACACTGTCTGCTAAGAAAGAGAAATGTGTCCTACTTGAAAAGAAGATGGAATTGTTTATGAATTGCTCGATTGATGCATGACGGTTTCATTTGATATTGCATGTGCATTGGGGTATCAACTTAGTGACGAGCTGAACCCTAGAGAGTCACAGCGGCTAGCGACGAGCTGAACCCATGCGAGTCACAGCGGTTAGCGACAAGCTGAACCCAAGAGAGTCACAGCAGCTAGCGACGAGCTGAACCCATGCGAGTCACAGCGATTAGCGACGAGCTGAACCCGTGGGAGGCATAGTGGCTAAGATGGAAATAATATGTTGGTTTTCAAAGATATTTTCAAAAGAAATATAAACTGACTCTGTATGCATGAAATGAATATAGGTAAAGAGTAGCAAGATCACTTCACAACAAACGTTTTCTCACTAATGAACAGTAATCGTTTCAGACAAATGTAGCTCTTTGTTCACAATCACCAGTATGCTGATATACTGACCCACCATCAGTCTGCATGCAGGTGCACTATGCATCGAGAAGGATAGTCCGAAGCGATAGCCCGAGCCTCATCCTCAGGAGCCAGAAATCAGAAGAGATGCCAAGAGATGACATCTGTTGCAAGAGTTGGTTTTCTATATAAAGGGATGTAATATATGGGAACGGGATCATTGTAATCTATAAAGTTCTGAGAGATTGTAACATTGTATCAGAGATAATCGAGAGATTGTAATCTGTTCAAATGAAATCAATAAAGATAATTGTTTCTTGTTACCATTGTGTTCAGTGCTTGTATTCTGAAATATGTCCGCTACTGCTTCAATTATCTGCGATACGTTCCGCAGCGTATTGTCAACCTTGTCTATCTTGTCTTGCTTCAGGTCTTGGCCTTGTACAAGCACAACTTAGGCTTGTACGGCATCATGCCTTAGCGAGGACGAACGGTCCCAAAGAGTCCGAAGCGAAGACGAAAGGACTCTGCGGGATCGGGGCGGGACACACGCACCCGCACAGGCTGTGTCTCTTGCGGCCAGTCCACGAGTTCGTGGACACGCCACAGAGCGCGAACACCCACGTGCTCGTGCACAGGTGTTCGCCACGTGTATGGCTACATGTCAGCCACCCTGTCACGTGTCTACGATGCGTGTACGAGCGACACGACACCCGTATCGGACGCCAAAAACTGACGCGCGTGCGACAGTTCAAAACCCATGCCGCGTCGATTTCTCACTCGACTCTCCACGAAACCTAACCAAATTTGTTGGGCATCACGACAGACCTTGCCCCTACCCACAACCCAAAAATTATGCATCGAGTCACCGTGTCCAGCGAGAACGGACACAGCAGCAGCAGGGCATCGAGACGCAGTCTCGTGCTGCGTGTCCAACCCAATTTTGGGACACGAGACGACACAGAAACCCAACATAATATATATATGCAATCTAAATCGAAAGGCCTACAAGATTATGTAATTAGTTTTCCTAAACAGCAATATTGAATTCTAAGTGGCAATTCGTCGAACACGTGCCGTAAGGGGCCGACACGGTTCGATACCTCCATCAAACGGAGTCGAAATCCTACCAAATTACATGGGTGGGTCGAGGGTACCTAGATGCATGCTACCATGAAGAAAAATCAGGAAAAACCATAGTTTTTAGGTGTTTACCTATTGAGAGTTGAAATATCAATGAAACTGACTCCTCGAACAATGAGACGACCAGTTTCCACTGAGCAAATGCCTCCAACTCCTTGCTAGCAATGCTCCAGCAAGTTCTCCTCCTTCCTACGATCACAACGCACTTCGTTTGAGGTGAAACGGAGGTCGGATGAGAAAGTTAGGGTTTTGGAGAGCTGGAAACTAGGGTTTTGTAAAAGGGGTGTCAAAACCAATGCAACTGTTTATATAGGGAGAGGGTTTCCTGTTTGGCCGGCCATGCTAGTCCATCTAGGGTTAGGGTTGGTTCATGGGCCCCTCTTCTCTATCTAAGTTGAGTTTAAGCCCACTAATAGAAAGGCTTAAAAGGCCAATTAATTAAATAGCCTAAAAATGGTCAAATGGCCTTCTAAATTGAACCAAAGCCTAAAATAAATTCTAATTAGCTAGATGATCATCATATGTCATGGTTAGTCTCTAATGTGGATTATCTAAGATTAAACCAACTGCTAAAACAAACACAAGCCAAAAGTATCTAAAAAATCACAAAATGACTAAAATGACTAAAATGACTAAATGACTAAAATACCCTTATTTCAAAAAGTGGGTGCTACAAGTCTACCCTCCTTAAAAATTATTTCGTCCTCGAAATTAAAGGCAAGCTGCATAAGTAGGAAAGATAGAAATTTATACCTCAATGCTGGAAAAGATAAGGGTACTGCTCGCGCATCTCATCCTCCCTCTCCCAAGTAGACTCACCGGAGGAGTGATGCCTCCATGCTACGTGAACTAATGGTATTGTCTGGTTCCTCATCACCTTCTCCCGTCGATCCAGAATCTCCAAAGGCTGCTCTGGATAACGGAGAGTAGGTCCCACCTCAATCTCCGAATGGTCCAGTACATGGCTAGGATCTGCTACGTACCATCTCAACCGCGATACATGGAATACATTGTGGACTCCCGCTAAGGAAGAAGGTAAGTCCAGACTGTATGACACGTCGCCGACCCTTCCGCTGATAATGAAAGGTCCGACATAGCGTGGGCTAAGCTTCCCTCCTCCACCGAAACGAATAGTGCCTCGAGTCGGTGAAATCCTCAAGAATACCATATCTCCAACCTAGCACAAGCATGGTCTCAATTAACAAAACAATCACATAATCAACAAAACACAAACAACAAAATTCTAATCCTAAGTCTAAGCTATACCTCAAACTGCAAAGGTCTCCGGTGGCTGTCGGCCCAATGCCGCTGTCTGTCTTGCGCCACGCGAAGTCGATCCCTGATGAGCTTCACCTTCTCGGCTGCGTCAACAACCATCTTCGGTCCCAATAAAGCTCGCTCTCCAACGTCATCCCAAGACAAGGGAGTACGACATCTACGACCGTACAAGGCCTCGAATGGTGACATCTCAATACTGGCTTGGAAGCTGTTATTGCATGTAAACTCCACCAAATACAAATGGTCCTCCCAAGAACCTCCAAAATCTAGGACACAAGTCCGCAGCATGTCCTCGAGAGTCTGAATAGTCCTCTCCGACTGTCCATCCGTCTGAGGGTGGTAGGCAGTATTGAATTTGAGCTGAGTGCCCAAACTAGTCTGCAAACTCCGCCAGAAATGAAAAGTCAAGCGACTATCCCGATCTGAGACAATGCTCACCAGAACTCCATGTATCCTGACAATCTGCCGCATATACAACTCTGCTAGCTTCTCCATAGACGTCCCCACTTTGAATGGCAAAAAGTGGGCCGATTTGGTCAACATGTCCACGATGACCCAAATCGCGTCTTTCTCTCATGGTGTACGTGGCAATCCCGAAACAAAATCCATCGTGATGTGCTCCCACTTCCACTCCGGAATGGGCAATGGCTGTAATAGTCCTCTTGGCCTCTGTCTCTCTGCCTTAACTGCTGGCAGACTAGGCACCTGGCTACGAAGCGTGCTACCTCCCGCTTCATTCCATACCACCATACATGCTCCTTCAAGTCTCTATACATCTTGTTGGCACCTGGATGCATAGTATACTGAGAGCGATGGGTCTCCTGTATAACCTGCTCCCGAAGCTCTCCTCTAGGCACACACAGTCTGGAACCGTGCCTCAAAGTGCCGTCCTCCGCAATGATGAACTCCACATCTGCCAATCCTGCTCGAACCTGCTCTCGGATACACCGCAGAGTAACATCGTCGAACTGAGCTGACTTGATCCTCTCCATCAAGTCTGACTGAATCTGCAGGCCCCATATCTGCATCTGGACTCCTGGCATGATCACCTCGATCCCCAAACTCTCCAAATCTGCTAATAGATGACGATCCATCGTCAAGCACATAGCTACCGGATACCTAGTTAAGGCATCGACAACCACATTGGCCTTCCCTGGATGGTACTACAATGAAATATCGAAGTCCTTCATCAACTCCAACCATCTGCGCTGCCTCATGTTGAGCTCTTTCAGTGTAAACACATACTTCAAGCTCTTGTGGTCTGTGAAGATCTCCACACGCTCTCCGTATAGATAGTGCTTCCACAGCTTCAGAGCAAAGATAACCGCCGCCAACTCCAAGTCATGGGTAGGGTAGTTCTTCTCATACGGACGTAACTGCCTAGATGCATAGGCAATCACCTTCCCATGCTGCTGCAAAACACATCCCAAACCCTTCCCTGAGGCGTCACTATAGATAGTGAACCCGTCTGATCCTGATGGCAACATCAAAATCGGAGCTGTCGTCAGTCGCTTCTTCAGCTCATCGAAAGCAACCTGACACTCCTCTGACCAGACAAACTCTGCGTCCTTCCGGGTCAGCCTAGTCAATGGCTCTGTAATCCGGGAGAAATCCTGAACAAACCTCATGTAGTATCCCGCCAATCCCAGAAAGCTCCTGATCTCTACAACTGAACTCGGTGCTGTCCACGCCTCAACTGCTTTGATCTTCTTTGGGTCGACTGAGATCCCATCTCTGATCACCACATGACCTAAGAAATCAACTCGATCCAAGAAGAAGTCACACTTCGAGAGCTTGTCGTACAGCTGCTCCTTCCTGAGAGTCTCCAGAACCACTCTCAAATGCTCCTCATGCTCCTCTGGGGTCTTCGAGTACACCAAAATGTCATCGATGAAAACCACCACGAACTTGTCCAAGTACTGGTGGAACACCTTGTTCATCAAGTTCATGAACACCGCTGGGGCGTTAGTTAGCCCAAACGGCATCACCATGAACTCAAACTGGCCGTACCGAGTCCTGAAAGCTGCCTTGATCGTGAGGCTGTTGAGTACCCTGTAGTCGATACACATCTGTACCGACCCATCCTTCTTTGGTACAAAGAGTACTGGCGCACCCCATGGTGAAGAACTCGATCGGATGAAGCCTTTGTCCTGCAACTCATCCACTTGCTTCTTTAGCTCTACAAGCTTACTATTGTTCACTCTATATACATGCTGAGATATCGGCTCTGTGTCGGGTATCAAATCTATAGAGAACTCCATATTCCTGTCCGGAGGCAACCCTGGCAACTCCTCCGGAAACACATCCATAAACTCAACTATTAGTGGATATGGTACACTCTGCTCCTCTGCTGAAGCTCCGTAGAAAACTCCACTGCTCTGCTCTGACTCCCGTCTGGTGAACTCAAACTCTGGCTCTCCTAGCATGCTAAAAAGAACTCTACTCCCGCGACAATCTATACTGGCATGGTGCCCGCTCAACCAATCCATACCGAGTACAATATCGTAGTTCGACAGTGGCATCACGAGCAGACTCACATCTATTTTTCGGCCTCCCAAAACTACTCTCCGATTCTTGCAAATATCACTGACGAGGATGATACCACCCCCAGTCATGATCTTGCAAGTCCTAGGCAAAGGTTCAGAAGAAAGCTGGTATCTAATGGCAAAAGATACAGACACGAAGCTATGGGAAGCACCCGAATCAAATAATGCGAATGCGGGAAAAGAGTCGATAAGAACAGAACCTGCTATCAGATCGCCTACTGCCTCGGTATCCTCTGTTGCCATGGCGAAAGCTCGCCCCTGCTGGCCTCTTCTGGCCTGCTGTTGATGCTGAACAAACTTCTGCTGCTGAGTCGGTAAGGGTCCCTTCTGCTGCTCCACTGGTGCCTTGGACCCTGCTCCCTGTCCTTTACGCCCGAAAGCCTCAGGACAGTCCCTTAACTGATTCTCTGATGAACCATAGAGTAGGTACTTGCCTAGCCTCTTTCTGTACTCACTCCACTTGTGCCCTGGCTTCTTACAGAAGTCACAAGTGGCAGCCTACTGCTGTCTCGGTGCCTGCTGACCCTGTCTCTGCTGCGCTTGCTGGAATAGCCTCTGCTGCTGGAAGTGTTGGCCCAATAATTACATCGTATTTTTTGAATATGGCTAATCAGTTAAGTTTAACATAATGATGTCACTAATATGCATATACTCAATATCATGTTGCTACTTAAACTTAGCATTGTCCTAATTGTCCTATATTATATTGCTATGCTTGTATCATACTGCAACATATTTTATGAAATATGTATGGTAGCATTGTCCTAATTGCTGGCCTATATCATATTGCTATGCTTGTTTCGTACTGCAACATATTTTGCTGGCCTAACATGTATTTGTAGACATGCAGTAAGCATGATCTCACTTGATCAAACCAGGACATAGGCAATGAAGAATTAATGATGGATCAAAGACAGGCGTCATACAAAAAGATTTCTCCGAACCGCCTAGCGACCTATCTGTTTATCTTCGGACGACTGCTGTCAAGGAAAAAGACGTCTTCAGGAATGCTCAAGTATCAGAAGAAATGGGTCATCAAAGGGCTCTTGGTTTTCCTAATTGTTCTAAGTCTGTAATCTTCAATTTATTGAGTCTAGGAGAATGTGTACGTTGAGTCGCACTGAGTCATCTCAACCCCTAGACATATCTCTCCAAAGCTCTACCATTCAAACAGACCAATTCCTGAACCAAGCCCAAAGCTCCACAAAGCCCAAAAGCCCTTTGGACCAATTCTGTCTTCTGGAGACAGAGTTCGGGCCGAACTCTGCCTCCACACAGAGTTCAGGCCGAACTCTGTCCCCTGATTTCCAGTACCCTGATTTTTAGGGCCTGCTTGCTACAAGCTGTCCAACGTTCGAAAATTTGAATTCTTTGGACAGAATTCTGGCCGAATTCTGCCTCCCCAGAGTAGTATAAATAGAGCTTGAATTCTTTCATTTCATTTTATCTCTTACCTTCAAATATTCAAGCTTTCTAAGCTCTACTACTCCAAGCCTCATTCTTCCATATCTCCTAAGCCACAACTCTCCTTAGCCCAAGGTGCTCAGTGCGATATCAGCTAGAAGTTGTGTGCAAGAGGGAAAGAAAAGTCACTTGGACAATTCCAAGTTTCGCCAGTGCGAATATGTAAGAAGTTGATGTGCTCTTCTAAAGAAAAGACACGGGGTGTAACTACTATTTCACAAATAGTTGATTTAATCCTGAGCTAGAGTTCTCAGGCCTGGACTAGTCCTCCACGAAGGAAACCAGGTTAAAACTGCTGTGTTTGCGTATGCTCTTCTGATCTTTATTTACTTCCGCATTTCTCTCTGATTTATTTACTATATTGATAGTTGTTTTGTGGAGGTGATATAGAGTTAATTTTTATTTGGTGATTATCGACACAAACTCTATTCACCCCCTCTCTAGAGTTGCCTACACGTTATTTCAGGAAGGACCTCTGTTGATGCTGCTGCTGCCAGAAATTGTGAAAATCAAATTATGTAATTATTTTTCCTACATCTAAAGGCCTATAGGATTATGTAATTATTTTTCCTAAACAGCAATATTGAATTCTAAGTGGCAATTCGTCGAACGCGTGCCGTAAGGGGCCGACATGGCTCGATACCTCCATCAAACGGAGTCGAAATCCCACCAAATTATATGGGTGGGTCGAGGGTACCTAGATGCATGCTACCATGAAGAAAAATCAGGAAAAACTATAGTGTTTAGGTGTTTACCTATTGAGAGTTGAAATATCAATAAAACTGACTCCTCGAACAATGAGACGACCAGTTTCCACTGAGCAAACGCCTCCAACTCCTTGCTAGCAATGATCCAGCAATTTCTCCTCCTTCCCACGATCACAACGCACTTCGTTTGAGGTGAAACGGAGGTCGGATAAGAAAGTTAGGGTTTTGGAGAGCTGGAAACTAGGGTTTTGTAAAAGGGGTGTCAAAACCAATGCAACTGTTTATATAGGGAGGGGGTTTCCTGTTTGGCCGGCCATGCTAGTCCATCTAGGGTTAGGGTTGGTTCATGGGCCCCTCTTCTCTATCTAAGTTGAGTTTAAGCCCACTAACAGAAAGGCTTAAAAGGCCAATTAATTAAATAGCCTAAAAATGGTCAAATGGCCTTCTAAATTGAACCAATGCCTAAAATAAATTCTAATTAGCTAGATGATCATCATATGTCATGGTTAGTCTCTAATGTGGATTATCTAAGGTTAAACCAACTGCTAAAACAAACACAAGCCAAAAGTATCTAGAAAATCACAAAATGACTAAAATGACTAAAATGACTAAATGACTAAAATACCCTTATTTCAAAAAGTGGGTGCTACAGAGCTTGAGTAGGCGAATATGTAAGTCGATCGAGTTGTGTCGAGCTTCGAAGTAGGCGAACGGATATGTTGGCTGAATGTTGAGTGGTGCTTTAAATAAGCAAATGTTGCGTGTGTGATCGATATGATCGCCAAGGCACAGTTAGCTTAATTGAATCTCAAACTTGAGCTAACGATAGTGCACGTTGGCCAAGTTGTTGTACCAACTCGAGTAGCTGGGATAAAAAAAGATTGCCAAGGGATAGTTAACTTGAAATAGATGTCCGACCTATACGGAGTGTAATATCGAGTAGTAACTCGATTTCGAGTGGTATATGCAATACCACTAGTGCCATCAGTATAGTGAAGCATTGTATCGATAATGATAGGCTCGATTTCTATGTAGTATATGTAATACCACTTAGCGATAGCTATGTCAAACCGCTTGGTGATTTGTAATAGATTGCGTCGAGACGATTGTGTTGGTTATGATAAGTTTGTCCTCAACGGACGGAATAGTGTCAATTCTCTAATAGAATAGCTCGATAGAAGTCGATGCAAGTGTGCTTCGATGAATTGAATTGAACGATTAGGCACGAACTTGCATCATTGGCTGATGAGTTGGACGGGAATTCGTTGAGTGTAAACCGAACGATAGGCTGAGAATAGCGAGGGAATTTTGCGTTAAGAAAATAATTGACTCGGTGAAATTTGAGTTGAGCTAGTACAAGGACTTGTTCCGAACGAGTTGCGTAGGTACGAAAAATTGTGCGAACAGACTTGAGTTAGCATGAAGAGTCGGTAGCACAATTTGGGAGTACGATTTGGGAATAGGAGAATAAATATAAGAAATCTAAAATCGTAATGCTCGAGGAGAAAAGTTAGCTAAGTACGACAGAATGGATCTTGATGCATGCGAGACTTGATTCATATTCAAGTTCGAATGACAACAGTGATCAAAATGAATTAGAGTTTATGAGAAAAGAAGATGTTCAAGTTATGCACATCGACGTTGATATTAAGGTGTATCAAAGACGATATGCAATAACTCGGACATACTCTGATCGAATGGACAAAATTATGTTGAGCATTGTTGTTGGATGAATAAGATAAAGTTAAGTTGATGTCAGTTCAGATGATAATGGTGGGAATGCTTCAAAGAATTTGAGGATGGATCAATGTACTACTTGGACGACAACAAAAATGTTTTGATTGCTTCGATGATAACCACAACGCTGATGTTCTTGTCTTGTGCGAGCGTAACTCCAGTCTCGTACATGCGTCACGTCGAATTAGGACAAATATTCCACGTGAGCGCTGGTATGGTGATTCATGTCCAGCGGGGATGGTCAAACTTACAAGGCGTGGCAAATTAGATTTGACTTGCAGTTTGATGCGAAGATGAATTTGAGGATTGTTGAGATAAGCATAGAGTGTGTCGGATATTGATCGTAGGTAGATAGACTCGTACCCAATCAAATATTGCTCGGTTAGTAATATTGTTAATGGTAGTGTATGAGTGATTCGAGTAGTAACGACGCATCAGTTGTGCGTAAATTATGGATTGATAAATTATGTCAGATTGGATAAGGTTCCATAGGAATTATCGAGAATTGATTTATGTCTGAGATAGGATATAGCATGGTTCGTAGTAACTGTTCCTCATTGATGATCTTCAATTATCGAGCGTAGCTTCGGGGCAGCTGACCCTAGAAGACTTGACCACCAAATTGAAGTAAATGTCGGAGACCGTAGGACCACCCTAATGAAGTCGCATAAGAAATTGCATCGAGGATGAATGATGATATAGTACATGTTAAGGATAAGTCTAAGCGATTAATTATCGTATTTCGGAAGTTAGCGAGTAGCCCTTCGACTAGATCGATTGGTCACAGATTTACTGATCGATCGAATAAGTACGTAAATAGACTTGGTCAGTCGATGATCGGATAGATAGATGGATGGACTTAGCATAGCGACACGGAGGGACGATTGTGAGAAATCATGCTACGTATGAGTGCAACGAATAGGGAAACGACCATAGAGATTGTGTCAATAAAGCTTGACCCATGTAACGGCTAGAGTTGCGTACGATAAGTAAAAGACCTATGTTGCGAAATGAACTAGTGGTATTGATTCAAAAATTGAGTAAGAAATTCATACTCGATCGAGAATCGGAGATGAACATACGTAAAGAGACCTTGGGTCAGAAAGATTGTTATATTTGAGCATCATAGACTCAAGTTGACCTCTTGTGTTGGGAGAGATTAAGCATGATGTCTGGATAAGTTACCTAGCGGGGGTAGCCCTAGACGTGATGCGTAGATAGTTTTGAGAACGTGGATCGTGTTGGAATAGTTGCTACGATGCATAGTACGGATTGTAGGCGAAGGAAGTTTGGACATGTTAGACTTAGTCCATGTCATTGAGGAAAATTCGGAAATAGTTGAATATGGAATTGAGTTGTGCGAGGGATAGAAAACGATTTGACGAGTAGGCATTGCAGAGAATTGTTGCGATCGGATGTGCAACGACTTAATGCAATGCATGCGTTGGATGACCGTCGAGAAAGTTATGGGATCAAAGTTATGGTTTTGAATCAAGTTATACACACAGATGTTTGGAGGATGAACACGAGATGCAAAATAATGCATATGGGAAGGATTTTGGGAATAGACGCTAAGATCTGACCAAGTCGAGTATGAAATGGTTGGTGCTTGAGGATTTAAGTTGAGCTTGTTAGCTTTGTCCCGATATCCTACAACTGAGCTTGACTAAAATATATATATTAGTAGGAAGCCTAAAATATATGTATGATCCAAACTAAGTTGTATGATTCAAACGATAGTAGTATGAGATTGTGAAACGATCTAGCAAAATACTTGGATTGAGTGTTGGTTTCGATTCAAGGACGAACCTTGTTTTGAGTGGTATATTATGTAATGCCCCGCTCCGCACAGTGCAATACGATGAGTCGTTGACTCGAAGAGTTGCGTTGACCCGATGAAGTATCGATACAAATCGATGCAAGAGTTACGTTGGCCCGAAAGAAAGCCTTGAGTCGATTCGAATCTATAAATTGAAACGATGCAAAGGATAAGTCCCGTTTGAGCAAGTGTTGATTTTAGTTGATTTCGTGTGCAGGCTATGCTTTTACATTGAATCATGAGAGGTCGGTTTTTTGCCTTATTTACAACGGTTTTTGCAAAACCAAATCGTCGCCTTGCAATGAACTAAGGCATGGGTACGGTAGGTCAAATCAGTAAAATAGTTCAACATAATGGCTAAGTCAGAAGAGTTGGCTGTTCTTCTCTACTCCTTCACACATAATAAAATGTATCCTTGTATGCGTAAGTTGCTATCAAGTTAACAAGCATGGCTCGAATCGTGTAAAGGTTTTAGTGTGTGCCGAACATTAAGATAGAACATTGAATATCGAACAATTGAAACGACGTGCAACAAGTGCACGAGTTACGATAGGATATTGGTGATAGAACATTGAAAGACAATATTGAGATGTACACCAAGTGCATGACTCGGAAGAACATCGAACACTAAGGCTTAGAATATGGAAATACGGTATCGAGACGTACATCGAATGCACGACTCGAAGGAAAAAGGATATATGTGTTAAAGTCATGTACATATGTGCACCAGACTCATAACAGGTGGCTTCATTAGGAAGAGAATAGTTGTGGTACGAATGTTGTGACGAAACTGTCGAATGTGGCACGGTACCTTCGAGATGGTTGGGACCTTCGGGTCGATAAGTTGAGAAATGTTGAGTCGGGGCATTGTTCCAATGGAATAGAGATAGGCGAACTTGTTTGGTTGTATAAAAATTAGAATATGTTGAATATGGTCAATGGACTTGGATGTATGGCCCGTGCACGGGCATGCTTCCCTCGAACGTAGGATCGCCGGGACCGTTCGACCGCGGAGGGGTTAATTAAGGGGTATTGGTGGTGCACTTTATTCAGATGGGTTATGCCCTTCTATTGATGTGATAAGCCACAATACCAGTAAGTTTGGGATCCTTTGAGTAGTGGGCTAGCAACTCGTGCCAAAGCGATCGTCGACTTATAAGTTAAGGTACCTTTCTATTACGATACGGAACATCATGACCTTCATATAGATAGGACCGGTAGGCTGAGACTAGAATTAGGTGCAGGCGCAGAACCTGCCACCCTTATGCATATGTTTAAGTTGATTGGTTGGCTGCGTGATTTGTTGGTTGCTTATGCGAATTTTTAACAATTGCAGGCTTGGAAAAACGAGAGGGAGACATGCACGATCACTATGCTTATGTTCATATTATGTCTAACTGTATCTGCTACAGGGACACGATATTGGACACATTTATGCTTAGTTGCTATCGATAATATGCTTTCCCGCTTTGAACTTTGCCATGAAATTGATCCTAAGGCTAAATAGAAAGATCACTAAATAAAGATGCATGTTTCACTAAATTTACTTAGTGTTGGTTCGGGTGCGAGTGGGTCTTGATCAGTGCATCGAGGACGAAAGCACTAATCCTCCATAAGTTTGCTCACAGGTTCAGGATATGTTCGTCTCGGGGTGGGGCTTGGCTTGGACGCGCCGAGGCATGGAGTCCTTAGCGTTTTGAGGTGAGCTACCACATTGGCGTTCGGACTTGCAACATGAAGATGTTCGACCGAAGACTACTTGTTGGCTATAAAGAGGCATAATGTATGAAACAATGTAATCCTTTGTGAGCTAGAGAGATCTTGAGCGTTGTAGCCAGTTGACATATTCAACTTGGCTATTCAAGGCCTTTGTAAACTCAGTTCATTATTAATAAAAGATATTCTTATTGTATACTCTGCTTCCTTCTGCTGCTTATGTTATCAATTTGAGATAAACTTACGCGAACCTATTATCTTACCTTGCATGAGTGCTACTCCAAGCTCGTGCGGCATCACGCTCCAGTGAGGATGATAATTCGGGTGAAAAGCAAAGACGAGCGATTTCTCGGGTCGAGAGGTAACAAAGACCGCTACGATGATGATGGTGAGGCGGCGTCCCAGCCAGTTGGAGGTGCGTCCGGCCAGGGCAGAGAAGGTTATGAAGTTGGGGCCGCTGCCCGGACAAGTGCTCCATCTGGCGGAACCTCTCCTGATCAACGTCCAAGTGCCTGTGTTGCACGGAGGCGATAACCGCGGCGTTCCAAACGTCGAGG